>PVJH01009530.1:0-78780 GCA_004026705.1 Nesogale talazaci
CTGACCTGTGATTTCGTGAGTCGGAAGGAGACTTTGTAGACTGATATCGGGCATATGGGTTAATATCAGACTTATGATTTTATACTGGACTGTATTGGGATGCTTTCTTAATATCCTATTTCTCTTATATATAAACTTTTTCCTTATATCTATATGCGTGTCTATGAAATTTGTTCCTCTAGTTTACCTGGACTAACACACTTCCCAATATCAAGGAAAAGAAGATAACAGCTTAGGAAAAAGAGAAAAGTTTCTTACATGAGTAACCAGTAAGGATTAGCTCAGGTATTTTTTTCAACAAAAACCCATGCAGGCAAGATGGCAATGGAATGACATATATAAAGCGCTGAAATTAAAAAAAAGTTGTACTGATTTGGTAATTTTGGTCATATGTAGCATTATTATTTCTCAAATATGAAGGAGAAATAATGGTATTTCTAGACAAAGAGAAATTAAGTAAATTTATGAAAACAAGACCAATTTTATAAAAAATACTAAGTGGATGATATTAGCAGGTATAAATGTCAAATCACTGCCCATGAGATCACCACTCAGAAATCAGTCAACTTAAAATATTCTTCAAAATAAAACAAACTTACAAGACTGAAAGCAGGGAGCCAGAGGTATCAATCTAAAATGAAGACAAAAACAAAGAAAATATAGAACAAAGCATAGATACAAAACATTTACATGGTTGAAATTCAAGGAGTTTTCTAGAGAGAACATACTTGTCTTAAATGTTGGAAGTAAATAATAAATAAAAAGATAACCACAAAGAAAATGGAAAAACTCATTAAAATAAAAAAGAAGAAATTCACAATAATTTAGGATGTAGTAAAATAACAGAAACAAGGTAAAGAGAAACCACTAACAAAAGAAACTTAGGACAGATATTAATGAAAAACAAAGAAGCCAGCAGTCAACACACACACACACACACACAAAAACACATGACAAAATAATAACAACAGATCCACACGTATTAATAATGGCACTGACTATAAATGAACTAACTGTACCAGTTGAGTTAGTCCGGATAAACTAGAAGAACAAATTTCAGAGACACGCATATAGGTATAAGGAAAGGGTTTATATACAAAAGAAATGTGACCCTAAGAAGGACTGCAAAGTCCTAAGTCCAATAATAACCCATATGCCTGAAATCAGTCTATAAAGTCTGCTTCCGACTCAGGAAGTCACAGGTCAGTAGGTGCAGAATTCTGGCACTGGCAGGGGTCTCCCCATGGCTCCTCGCTTCCAGGGCTCAGGTCCATCAGCAGCATGCCACTCCAGCTTCAGAGGTCTGTCTTCATCAAGGCTAAGCCGTGCGGTCTCTCCACCGGCTACTCCAGCCTCCCAGCCACCGCCATTCTGTGTTGCCTGTGGTTAATCATCTCTGAAACTAACTCCCAACAACTGGGGAAGATGGCTTCTCATCTTCACGAGGGAAATACTGCGAGATTTCCCAGTCTCAGGTGAAAGTCATGACCACACAGAGGCCTCATCAGCTACTCAATGACTTTCTCCTTATTAACAGGCCAGACTCCACCCCTATATTTCAATTATAAAATTAACATAAGCACATGACTGCCACACCAGTCAAAAGACAGAGAGTAGCAGACTGAGTAAGAAAACAAGACTCATCAATATGCTGTTCACAAGAAACATACTTTAGACACAAAGACAAAGACAGACTGGAAAGCAATGGACAGTAAAAATATATCAAGCTAATTCATTCAGAAGAGTGGCGACATTAACCTATAAAATAAACGTCAAGGCAAAATTCATCATGCAAGACAAAGAAGAGCAGTGGCTAGTGATTGATGGGGAAATTGAACAAAGAGATGTAAACATAATAAACATAATTGCATCCAATGAAAAACCCTCAAAATACATCAATCAAACAAAGTTGGAGAGGAAAAGACATAATATTACAATAATAGTTGCTTTGGTGATTTCATCATGTTTATGTACCTGTGAAGAGGTTGAAATGGACACCAATCTTTCAGTCTTTGGGGGGGTGACTTTTTTATAAATGAGACAATACTCTCTCTTGCTTGACTAGGTTCTGTGTCTCAAACTGAGACACAGCTGGTGGCTCATAGAGCTGGCTGAGCCTTGGAGCTAACAGAACCCCGTTATGTTGCTATTGACCTTGGATCCATGTGATTGGACACTCACTAACTGTGATCTTCCAGCTTCCTGTTTTGTCTTCCTGCTTCTTCTCCCAGCAGTTCTGTAAGACTGAGAGTCTATATCTAGGATCTGACTCATGACTTGAGTTGGACTAAAGTGGGAGAATTCCTTAATATAAAGTTTTTTCTTTAACTTAGATAAGTATCACTCATTTCACTTCTTTTGAAAAATCATCTGAACACAGTAGCAGACTTCAATAAGTCACTCTGGAAAAAGGAAAGAACATCAGGGAAGAAACTCTATAAAGGCAGAAGAACTGAAAAAAACTTACAACAACAATAAAAAACAAAAATTAAAGAACCAAACTTGACCTTTGAAACATATTCATAACATTCCATCCAACAACACAATACATATTATTTTACATAGAATAGACATTCTGTAGTTCACGAAGCAAGACTTAATACATATAAAAGCATTGAGATATTACAAACCACTTTCTCAGACGACGTTAGATAATTGGGAATCAATGATAAGAAGAGCAAGAGAACAAAGCCAAATGTATAAACACTGAGCAACACCTGGATTAATAAATACTGAGTAACTTAAGACATGACAAATGGAATTATATTCGATCCCATGGACCTCTCATAGTGTCCCATGCCAAAGCAAACTGTAATCCTGAACCATTGCCCAGGCTTTACCCAGTGGACTTCAGACACTGAAGTGGGTTGCACAGTGAAAAATAGACAAACAAATATATAAATATATAGCTAGATAAATGAAATTATAAAATCCCTTCAAACAACTAAGAACAAAAATACGACACATCAAAACCTTTGGGAGAAGGCAAAAGTGGCACTCAGAGGGCAGTTTAGAGCAATAAACATGCACATCAGAAAAGAACTAAAATTGAACTTTTACCCAGAACCTGTAATAATTAGAACAAGAGAAACAAAAATTACTCTTCAACCATCAGAAGAAGAGAAACAATTAAGATTAGAAGAGAAATACAGGACAAATAGTGGACAAACAGGAAAACAATGTAAAAAAAAACAACCAGTTTTTTATTTAAGTTATTTTCTACAGAATCTACAAAATCAATAAATCATTGGATAACTTAAAAGGGAGAGGATGCTAATAACAAGAATAATGGTGTTGGAAAAATTAGTTTCCATTTGTGGAAGAATGAAACAGAATCCATACCTCAATATATACATAAAATGAATTAAATGTAAATCTGAGAACTATAAAGATCACCAAGAAAAAATAGAAGCAAACTTAAGGACTAAAATACAGAGCATAAACATACTACCAAGCATAACAAAAAACACATACACAGTAGAAAATAAAATAGATGATCTGCACCTGCTATAGAAAGAAACACTTTTTGTGTAAAAAGAAATCATCAAAAGAATAAAAAGAGAACACACATGCTGGAGGGGGGGGGGCGATTGGCAAAGATAGATTGGACATGGGACTAATCTTGAAAATCTATAAAAAACTGCAACACCCTAACAAGAAAAGGATAAATAATTGATTTTAAAATGGATAGAAAGCTTAACCAGTTCACCAAAGAACACTTCTAAGTGGCCAACAAACATGAAGAAATAAAAATGCTCTCTATCACCAACCACTTGAGAGCTGCAAATGAAAACAACGAAATACCACCTCAAACAAGTAATGAGATAAAAGTTAAAATATATGCGAGAGATTATGGAGAGATTGAAAACCCTATATGCTGCTGGTAGAGCTGTAAAAAATGTACATTCATTTTGGAAATGGTATAGCACTTGTTTAAACGATTGGTATTAGAAATACAAGAAGATCTAACAATTCCTTTGCTGAGTACATACCTTAAAGAATGGCTAAAGTTCGAACAGATCTATACAAACTTACAATCACTCAAAACTGCAATAGCAAGAAGATGAAAAGATCTTAAATGCTCATCACTGGAAGTGGATAAATAATTTTCAGTGCATGATCACCATGGAATACTATGCTAAATGACGATGAAACTATGAAGCACTTCATGGCATGCATAGACTTGGAGTGAAATCAGTCACAAAAGGACCGAGACCACTTTTATAAAGGAAAAAGCAAACACAAAGATTTTCATACCAAAAGAAACAAATATTAATGATTGAGGGGCCTTGGGAGGAAAAGTGAATGAACAGGTTAGAGCATGGATGGGGAACACCTACCTGGACAGCCAGAGAAGGTCCTCTTGCTGCTCTTGTGTTCAACAGAATGAAACATTGCCTGGTCTTGTGAGATCCTCAGAATTGTTCTTATGCTTGAGATCATTGTTGCAGTCATTGTGTCAATCCACCTTGTCAAAGGCTTCCCAATTTTTCATTGCTCCTCTAGTTTACCAAGTAGAAGGCGTCAGAAATCATCAATGCTAGCTAATAATGAATTCCTAGTCAAGGAGAATCAGGGGTGAGCTAATTAAATGTTTGGCCAAATAAAACAAGCTAGATGTTAAGTTGGTATGAGTTTTAAATGTTGAAAAATTCTTGGAAGAAAATAATTTCCCCACCCCTGGACTAGAAGGGAAACAGCAACTACCTTTTATCAAGGGGGAAGACAATTCTGTGAGAGAGAAGAGAAATCAAAGATGGGGCAGGGCAAACTATTGGAAGGTTTGTCAAATAATTTAAATTATTGAATACAAAATTGATTATCTGAAATGAAGGCCCTCACCTAATTCACAACATTTTTTTTTGTAATTTACATGGTGAAGAAGCATATTTAGAAATGCTTATAATCATTATTCATTAGGGAGATGCAAATCAAAGCAATTAGAGATCAGCACCCCAGCACTAATAGCAAAGTTAAAAAAATTATAATGAGTGCAAGTGAGGATATGAGAGAGTGGAAACCACTCTAGGCTTCTAGTGGGACTATGAAATCCTGCATCCCCTCCAGGACATGGCATGACATTCCCTTTAAAAAATTGTGAATAGAAATACCATCTGACATGAGACACTCAGAGTCATCATGAACAATGCACAATAGCAAAAAGATGGAAACACCCTAAATGCCCATTGATGGAAGAGTGGATTAATAAACCTAACAAATACGCCCTCCATTAAATACTATACAATGTTAAAGATTAACTATGAATCTGTGGAAATGCCTCACAACGTTGATGAAACTGGAAGACATAGTGAAATAAGGAAAAAAGCAGAAGGCCAAATAAAACATGAAATCACTATTATAAAAAGTCCAGAAAAATTATTCACATTCAGTCTGGGTAGACTAGAGAAACAAACTCATAGACACGCATATGGATATGAGTATGGTTTATATACAAGAGGAATGCGACATTGAGAAAGCATCCCAGCCCAATCCAGTTCAAAGTCCTAAGTCCGATATTAGTCCATATGCCTGATAGCAGTCTATAAAGTCTCCTTCCGACTCACCAAGTCACAGGTCAGTGGGAGCAGAGTCCCGGCGCCAGCAGGGTTCTCTACATGGCTCCTCACTTCCAGAGCTCAGGGTCCATCAACAGCATCCCGTGGTGGTAGAAGCAACTCATCACTGGCAGGGGTCTCCACATAGCATCTCTGGCTTCAGAGGTCTGGCTCCATCAGGCTAAGGCCGTATGGCTTCTCCTCTGGCTCCTTCGGCTCTTCGGACATTGCTATCTTGTCTTCTCTGTAGTTTGTTGTGGAGAGATAGCTTCTCATCTTCACAAGGGAAATATTGCGAGATTTCCCAGAAGTCTCAGGAGAAAGCCATGCCTACACAGAGGCCTCATTAGCTACTCAATGGCTATCTCCAGATTAACAGGCTAGACTCCACCCCTACATCTCAATCATGAAATTAACATAAGCACATGACCGCCACAATGGTTACCAGGGATGGGGAGCAAAGAGACTTTAATTTGAGTAGAAGACAGTAAACAAGCAAAAGGAAGAAAACAGGTTCAATCTATTACATAATCTCTTTTAGTATAATACAGCTGAAGATGGGGAGAGGAAGAAAGAAGAAAATAAAGAGCCAAATATGGTTTCAAGGTTTTCATTGGAATAGATGGGCGAATTCCAGTGAGTGCCATTCTTTCATGCTAGGCCACTGCAGGGAAAGAATCCAGACAATCCTGCTTCCTCACAGAAAAGATCAGGGCTTTAGATTGTGCTAAGAGTGACTTGAGAAAACAGCAAAGGCTCACAGTCTGGCTAACACTTTGGAAGACACCTTTGGCTGCTGATCAGAGAGCAGACTATAAGTGGGAAAAGATGGAAGAATAGAGACCCATGAGATGACTTTGTAATGATATAGGGAAGAGGTCCTGTGAAGGGAGTCCAAGATAGGAGCTGCTAAAGTAGGCTGATGCACTCACAATCTCTCTCCATAGCATGAGAAAGGATCGACACTTTGTTGATAGAGGAATACAAGGATAAAGGGAATCACGGATGACTGGTAGGTAACACCAGCTTCCATGGACTGAAACAAGTGGTCTTGGGTTAGGGTGGGATACTATAATTTTAAGTTTTCTCATGATCATATGAAATAGCAATTAAAAACCAAGTGGAAACATTGACTGGCAATTTTATCTATGAGGCTAGTATTCAGAGAAGAAATTAGGATGCAGATGTAATTCAGAGAATTCTCAGCGTTGATCACCAAGAGAGTAAGTTGGATGTACTTCAAGACTATGCCTTGGTTCTCCATACTCTTAGATGGCAAAGGCATAGCAGGAACTAACAAAGGTGATTGGGTAGGTACAGCCAATGAAATAGGTAGAGAACCAGGAGTAAAATGATGCCTCTCAGAGTCAAATGCTATTGCTAAGTCAAATAAGAGGTATCAGAACCAGTTTCCAGGTTTGGCCATGTAAAGGTATTGAGAATCGTGACAAAAATTGTTTTACTTAATGCAAATGGGAATGGCATTCTTATTCGAGTGAATCCAAGAAAAAGGCAAGGATGAAGAGAGACACTCAAGGTGGACAAGTCTTAATGTGAATGATTGTTGCAAAAAAAGTAAAGAAACTGCAGTAAGGAGGCAGAAGTGGGGCCGAGAGTGGTGTTTTAGGATGGGAAAAATAAAGCCGGTATGCAGGCAGTTAAATTACTTTTTAGAAAACAAAGATGAAAAATTGGAAGGAGATAGGGCCAAGAGTATAGGGATGCCATGTACCTCAGTGTATTCATTTGAATAGGAGATGAGGCAGGAGTTGGGAGTGGGTAGAAGTTCTTTTCTTATTGTTTCTAATTTCTGTGGGAAATAAGCAGGGTCTTCAGCTGAGAATGAGATGGAAAGTTGTTAGGAATTTGAGGTAAGAGAACTGGCATGACGTTCTGGTCTAAAAGAAAGAGCGTGTGTGACCCAGGACACATGGTAGGTTTGTAGGGCGCCGAGAAGTGTCTCAGGGAGGTTAGGGATCATCTACTGAAAGCGCGAATCTGCAGCATGATGGTGTGTTTTCTGCAGTCAAACTGAAGATTCAAGGAGAAAAACAACATACACTATTTGCTCTCTTCTTTTTCTTAGGGTTTGTAGCACACACAGCTTTTAAAGCTTTTGGCTTTTTGCTTCAAGCTCTAAGGCGAACCTCAGATGAGCAGGTGGGAGTTAAAGAGAGACAGAGCCTTCTTTGGGATGTCTGCTCTCCCTGTCTGTCTGAATTCACTTGACAGACTGACCTTTGACTGCACTGGCATTTTAAGCAGTCAGATGTGTTCTAAGTCAGCCTGGCAACCGTATTCTGTGAGGCAAGCTGCCACTTAACTCCAGAGGGAACTTAAGAACCGGCAGAATCCTCAGTGAACAGAGTTGGTCTGACTTGAAACAGAATCCATGGACTGAATTTAGAGGTGGCGAGACCTGGAGCTTTCAGTAATGAGGAAAATGATGTCAGGAATGAAGGCAACTCCGGGAAGAGCAAAGCTCGAATATGATTTAAATAAAACAGATGTCAGTTCACATGCCCTTTCCTTCTCCCCATCCCCCAAACCCTGCATTGTAAATGAGATAGAAATTCAGCAAGCTGCCTCAGTCATATTCCTAACCTCCATATGATGGAGATAATAATGGTGATGCCTCAGTCATATTCCTAATCTCTGTGAGGTGAAGACAATAATGGTGATCAGTTCATAGTATAGTTTGTCTTGAATGCATGCAAAGCACTTGGAATCAAGTTTCATAGTTAAATATTAGCTCAATGAATGTTAGAAAAGCATCAATACAAATTATTGACTGTTATTGCTATTCCACGATTATACCTTGATGAGGGCTGAGCTGATGACCTGTGAGAAAATTGAATTTTGGCCCTGTGTGTTTCTCTAGGTGAAGGAAATTTTATTTAAATTAACACAAATGAATAGAGTAACCTGGTTCTGGTGCAGAATGACACCCAGATCAATAAAACACATCACAAATATGACATGGAGGCAATTTAAAGTCCAGGGAGTACCTATCCAGAGACCAGACACACTCTCCCCACCTCGCACCAACCAGACCAAGGCACCAGACCAAGGATCTTAACCTTAAAGAATCTTACTTTTAAGATTAAGAACCTTACTTTGTTTATGCTATCTGCCCTTGAGACTGTTTTGCGGGTTTAGCACATTAATATATATATATAAGGTACCTTGATGAATGATGATCACTTCATATATGTGCAGCAATGATATTTGCAGTTGTTAGTATATGTGTGAATTGCCTAAGTAAGAAAAGCTTTCCTCTTCTTCCTATAGGAAATCCTCTTGTTAGGACCAGCTTGATGCTAGTCATCCCACGAATCCGCTCCAAATTCTCCTACTCAGTTCTAATTTCTTTTTTTTCTAGACTCCTATTATACATTATTCATGTTCCTTGAATCATTTGCTGTTTATAATTTATCTTGATTGTCTTTTGCCACCCATGTATGTCTGTTGCACCAGATTTTCATTTTTGTACATCTTTACATTTCTTCAGTGCTTGGTGTAATAAGGCTAGAATACCATAAGCAGTCAAGAAATGTGGTAGAACTGAGACCTTTCCCTGATCTTCAGAGCAAGGAAACAGACTGAGATTTAGAAAGAATTTTCTTTCTATTTTCCAGGAATCCTCCTATTAGAAATTTGGGAACAATATAAAATAGTGACGAAATATGAAGTTTAAAGGTACTTGATCTGTTTTGGAATTGCATCTTTCCAACTGACTGAGTGAACGTAGAAAGATTATTTCACCTTGTTTACGTACACAGCACATGGAGAGGGCCTAGCCTATCTCAAGAAGATAATATTATTATCACTATTGCAGGTATCATAGTTGTCCTGGTGGCAAAGTCCATTACGTGTTGCCTAACACCAACCCTTCCTCAGGAGAAAGATGTTTTCTGTTCCCATAAAGATGTATAGTCTCAGAAACCCACAGGTATAGTTATACTTTGTCCTATAAGGTGACTATGAGTTGAAATCAACTCCATGACAGTGTATTTTGAATTTGGATTTAAGATCTCATTGTTATTATCATTTTCTTGTCCCTTTCCCTTACCAACTCTCAAGGGAGGAGGACAATACATAAACAACCAGAGGGCAGTACAACACCAGATAGTTAGTAGCCTCCCCTTGACCTTGGCATGCAAGGATGGCACAGTTGTTTCCAATGAGGAAAATGTCACTCTCCAGACATGACAGAAAGGAAATAAATAGTCTCTAGGTGGTTTCAGCTGCTTCCGGAGCCAACTAACAAAGGCCATTAGAGCAGGTGAGGAGGGCCTACTACCAGCCGGCATAAGAATGCATTTCGCTTCCTTGCCAGGGATAAGGTAGCACATTATAAAAATGCCCCCTGAAAACTGCAAGGACAAATGTTAGTCATCAGATAGCTCTCCAGTGACTGAAATGATGTCAGGTATGTTGTAGAAAAGGGACTGCGGAAGCAAGGTCAGTTTAAGGAGACTTCCCAGTAGTCTCTTCTTTCCCTCAAGGTGGGCTCCCCTTTCTGATACCCAAGAAGAGAAGAAGGGAAGTGAAGCACATCCAGGGGTGTGTTGTAAAGGGAAGAGTAAGTTCCAAACCTAACCAAGAGACATGAAGCAGACTCTGACTTATGGCGATCCTTTATATATCAGAGTACAATTGTACCTGAAAGGTTTTCTTTTTTTCTCTTACAAATATTTTATTATGTTTTGGGTGAAAGTTTACACAGAAAGTTAGAGCTTATGTAGAAATGACCATTTGTGTGTGTATTTTCTGAAGGAGTCCTGATGGCCTCGTGAGATACAGGTTGAGCTGGTAACTGCAGTCAGCAGTCCAAACCCACCAGCTGGTTCTCAAGAGAAAGATGAGGATTTCTGCTCCCGTGAAGATTTTTGACATGCATCAGAAGCACTCTGTGTTGCTGTGAGTCAGAATCAACTCAAGGATAGTGAGTTTTATACATATTGTTCAGTGACATTGGCTACATTTCCGATAGTGCCACAACAATCTCATTATTCCAGATTTGGTTGTTCCATTTCCCTGCACGGCCCCTGACCTTCTCATCTTTGCTTTAGGGAGAATGTTGACCATTTGGTTGATTATAGATGATGAAAAGTATCTTGTTTTAAAGGCACACAGTACACATAGCTGGTATTACTATGTGAGCCAATCTGTTATTTAGCAAAAAGACGACCTCTGGGAGCAATTTCAGTTGGAAGTTCAAAAGGTAGCTCTCTGGGGTAGTCTCTGAGGCTCCTACAGTGTCTACTGGTCCAGCAGAAAGCCTAGTCTTTCTTTAAGAATCTGAGTTTTCTTTGATCATTTTCTGCCTATCTCTCAAGTACTGTCTGTTTTGTCACTGATCAGAAGGTCAGTAGTGATAGCCAGGCACCCTCTAGTTCTTTTAGCTTTAAGATAATTGATGCTCTGGTTCCCGCAGACAATTAATGCTGTAGGCTAGTTTCTTCTCTGAGTCTATGACTTTCTTCTTTCTCTTTCTCTCTTGTCATTTCCAAAGATGTTTCTAATTCTACTTTTTATTCTTTTTAATAGCATCTTTTGATGATCATAGGCATTTAATTTTTAGAAAGCTCAGTTTCCTAATCTGTTTTCTATTGCTCATATTCTTGTGTGTTAGATGGTCTATTTATGAGAAGAAAAATTAGACTCCATAATTTTGTTCTTATATTATCCTCTAGGAACTTTGTCACTTAAATCTGAATGTTTAGCTATTTAATCCATTCAGAGTTAATGTTTGTGTGTGGTGTGAAGTATTAATCCTGTTTCATTTTCCTTTAATTGGATATCCAGTTTTGCCAGCACCAATTATTAAAAAGACTGCATTTTCCCTACTGAGTGGTACAAGAATACAGGAGGAGGGGAGAGACTGGGACTGAGTGAACTATTTAAATAGGGTAGTAGCTTTGCAAACCTTCTTTAGCTTTGCAAAATGAGCAAATGGAGAGATGCTGATAGAAGAGGTAGGGCCATTGGAAGAGTTCAAAAAGAAACAAACAATATGTCAGTAAAGAAGAAGAGAAAAGGGAAAGGAAAATAATGTAGTTTAGGGAGAAGTTAGGAAAGGAGTGCCATTTATGAGGATTGGGACTGAAGTTATAGAAGAGAACCAATATAGAAAGGTTAGCAATGTAAAATAATTCCAAATGTCAAAGATGGCTCAGGAAAGAAGGTATTTGTGACTATAGTACATCATTGGGTAGATGATTTTGAAATTTGAAAGATATCCTTGGAATAGAAAAGTGAGCATACATTGCAAATACTTTCATGGAGTTCATAAACTCCATAAACTCACTTACACTTTCATCAACCTCTCTCTTCCAGCAATCTTGTTTGGAATATTCTCATATTCAATTCTCATATTAGGTCACTATAAATCAAAACCAATTCCATGGCACTGGGTTTGCTTTCCTTTTTGTTCTTTGACAATGATAGGTCTAGAATAATATTTCCTATAGTGGGGGATGAAGTCTCCTGGGGACACTGGAATGATCGAGGGGTGCTACAAAAGCAGATACTTATGCCTTGCCCTGAATTATGGGCTTTTATACATCAATTTTTAATTGTCAGGAGGCACTGAATATCTTTGTTTTTTTTCTGGAAAGGGGATGGTAGGCCAAATATGTTTAGAATTCTATGGTCTAGAGTTTCACAGGCAGCTCTGAATGTTAAATAAAGAGGCTTTGGATGTGCATGTGTGTGTGTATTTTCCTCACCTGAATGAATATTACTATTCAAATCTAGCTATGATCATCTTCATCTAAATAGTAGCTACACTCCCCCTCTCCTCCTCCACCCCCAAAGTGTTGCTGGCTTTTTGTTTTTAAATGTGATTGTTGAAAATGACCCAGAAGTTTTGGACCAAATAAAAGTGAACTATGCTCTCAACTAACATTTAACAATTGTGTGTTAGGGTCTTTCAGGGGGCAAGGAAGAAAGTCACTACTTTGTTCTCAGGTGACAGGATTTGTTTAAAGTATATACTTTGAATTAAGGAAAACAGACATCACTGCCTATAGGATCTCATAAAAGAAGGAAGTATTTGAATGCCAGTCTTCAAAGAGACTGTTTTCTAGGGATCAGGACATTCAGGATGCGGTTTTGCTTCAGCATCCTGTTTTTCTTGATCCCCTCAGCAGTGGGTATCTATGGAGTTTCCCTCATGCATTTCCCTGTGGTAGCGACTCCACTGCTCTCTTTCCACCTTTCTCCTTCACAAATTCTTCTTGCATAGCTTTTTGCATTGATGTTTCCTCTTTCAGTGATTTTGCTTTCTTCTTCCCATTTTTAAGTGTTTCCTTCTTTGAATGTGCTCCCAAGAAAGACACTATGGATTCTTCATGATCATTCTTTGATTGTCAGTCCTACTTGAAGTTATTCTACAGAAGCCATTCCTGGCCAACAGCCATCGCTACGTGTCACCATCATGTAGTCAGCAGTTCTCACAGTATAACTTTTATTTATTTTTTTTGTTCAGTACCTAATCCATTGAGCTTCATAGTTTTATAAATCCATACTTTTGCATTATCACATTTACCTTCATGATATCAATATCATGTCCATTTTCACATATAAAGAAATGGCGATTCAGAAGGTTAAGTGGGGAACTTTGGGTCATTGAGTGAACTAGTCATTTTTCAGGGTCATTGACTTGCTTTTGTGACTGTTTTAGTTCCCTTAGTTTAGAGGAAATGGAATCAGATTAATTATTTTCCACTGAAGTGTTGGTTTTTATGAATCATATTTGAGTCTTCTGACCTCACAGTCTTTCCTGACAGAAGAAATACTAGACGTAAGATAAAAGGAACATGAGAAGAACTGATATAGAAATTATATCGGTTATAGAGGGAGACTTTGGGGGTGGTGCTAAAAATTTAACATTAATCTCAATTCAAGCTTAAGTACCAACCCCACAGCTGGAATTTTGTCACAAAGAACCTTGAGATAACCAGTGTTCCTACTTATTCTCACCTCCTTCCCATGTCTACCCCTCCATCAACATGGTTATAATTTCAGGAAAAAGCTCTTCTCCTAGGAGTCTCAAATTCTCTTTCCAGCATGACCTTTCAGAGACTAAAATCCTATAATGGATTTTCAGCTAAGCCCTTTGAAATTTAATGTCCCTGACAAAAGTCGGTATATTAAAGTCCTACTAATTTAATGTGAAATAATCAAATTCTTTTTCATCTAAGGTAATGAAATCAAAACAGCCATAAAATAGAGACAAAGGCCTTGAAAGATAAGCTAAAATTGGTTTAAAAACAACATCAACTCATAATTAGCTTGGGGACAGCCCTGGAAGCTTTCAGATGAAAGAGAAAGCGGGACAAGGGACAGATATAGCAACTTCTCGAAGCACACATACTCTTTCCCCTTTGGTTGCTTACAGAATTACTTTAGGGGTAGAGGTGGAGAAGAGTTGTAGTGTGAAAATGCAGGAAGAACTGCATAACTTGTATAAAAATATGTAAACATTTTATTCCAGCTGAAAACAGACTAGACTCGGAGGGCATTGGTCAAGCAAGCAAATAGATCAACTGATGTGACAATCTTCTCTCTTTGGGCAAAATGATATTAATTTAATAATTAAAGTAGTAGAAACATTAATCCCTAAGAAGTCATCTTTTTTTTTTTTACCAAAGCAAGTTTAAAGATTAATATTCAAATACCTCAAATTTGAAAGAATTTGCTGAACATCTGCTGAGAGGAAGTTCTGTTGAAATTTGCTTCTCTTTTCATTCCTTACCTATTAAATGCACTTGTTAAAAAGTGAAATGTTTACTGCTTGAAATGTCAGGAGCTTCTGCTGGACCTCAATTAAAATCTTAGAGTCTAACCTACTGCAGAAGGGCTCATCTGGTTCTGTGATATGTTTGTTGGTCTCCAACTTAGCCTACAAACAATGAATGAGGATAAAGAAGATGATTTTTAAAAATTATTTATTTTATATTTGTTGTTGATGAAAATATACAGTGGGCCTGAGCTCCGGTGGCATAGTGATTGTGCATGGGACTGCGGCCCACTGGGATGGAGGTTCAATTCCAGCAGTGGGGCTGGGCCTCCTACTTCCACCACCGGAGAGCAGTGATTGCCCCCCCCCCCCACAAAAAAAGAAAGAAAGAAAGAAAATATACACAGTGAAGCATATGTCAACTTAGCAATTCCTACATGCACAACTCAGTGATACTGATTACATTCTGCAATTGATTATATTAGACAGCCATTCTCACCTTCCTTTTCTGAATTATTCCTTCCCCTGTAACATAAACTCACATTAGTTTTCTATAAAATCTTCTGCATTGCCCCTGTCAATGTATCCTATATAGATAGTTCTTTAAAAGAGCACATTGCTCATGGCATTCTTTACCAATTAAATAATTGGTAAATAATTTGATAATTGGTTAAATAATTTGTTGGTTTAAAGTAGATTTCAGGGGATCATTCAAAGATTATTTCAGAGCAATAGTTTCAGGGATTCATCCACACTCCATGGTTCCAGAAAGTCTGGGTTTCATGGGAATTTGAATCGCTTTTGCAAATATCCCCCCTTTTAATCAGAATTCTTCTGGAGAGTTTCTAATAATAACATCCTGTCTTGGTAGCTAGGGCACATATGGTTCTTCTAGTCTCGTGGGAAAGGAGCTGATTGTTCATGAAGGCAACTAGCCACACCTTTCCTTTCTGGGAAGAGGGAGGTTTTTATGGCTTAAAAAATATTTCATTTTCTTTTGTTACTTCCTTTTGTTGTGTCTTGATTTTTTTGTACAGAGTACCATCTCTTCAAGTCTATCTAGATAAGATAGGCTGGATAATCAGTTGGAGGAGAAATAATGGAATCAATGGTTCCCGGAGGATATGGGAGAGGGGGAGGTGGTGGAAAGATGGTGGTGTTGATCAACCCAGGGACAAGGGAACAATAAATGATCCAAAATCAATGCAGGGAGTGAGTGAGAGGCCTCATAGGGATTGTTCAAGGGTAGAGTAACTGAGACAAATTACTGAAATCTAAATGAAGGCCGAGCATGATTGTGGGACAGGAGGGAAGCATAAGGAAATAGAAGGCAAGGGGCACATGTAGAGCTCTAAATACAGGCATGTACATAGGTAGATATATTTATATGTGATGTAGGGGATATAAATTCATGTGCACACATTTATAGACTCAATATGAAGTTAATGGATGAACATTGGGCCTCCATTCAAGTACTTCCTCAATGCAAGAACACTTTGTTCTGTTAAATTGGCATTCCATGATGCTTACCTTCCTGACCCGATTGCTGAAGATAAATGTGTGCATGGGCAAATGTGATGAAGAAAACTGATGGTGCCCAGCTATCAAAAGATATAGTGTGTGGGGGTCTTAAAAGTTTGAAGATAAACAAGCAGCCATCTAGCTCAGAAGCAACAAAGTCCACATGGAAGAAGCACACCAGCCTATGTGACCATGAAGGGTCAAAGGGACCAGGATTCAGGACTCAAAGGACATAAAATCATACCATTGTGTGCCCACTTTCCCTTTTGGGATTGCTGAAGACAATTGTATGCATAAGTAAAGGTGGTGAAGAAATCTGATGGTGCCTGACTATCAAAAGATATAATGTGTGTGGTCTTGACGATAAACAAGCGGCCATCTAACTCAGAAGCAACAAAGCTCACATGGAAGAAGCACACCAATCTGTGTGATCATGAGGTGTCAAAGTTATCTGGTATCAGGCATCAAGGAACTAAAAATTTTATTAGTGTAAATGATGGTGAGTACAGGCTGGGGACCCAAAGTCCATCTGTAGGTAATGGAGTTCCCCTTGCAGAGGAGTTGCAGAGAAGAGATAAACTAGTTAGGGGATATTGTAGCAATGAGGAAACTTACAACTTCCCTCTAGTTCTTCAGTGCTCCCTCCTTCCCACTGTCATGCTCCCAGGTCTACCTTACAAATCTGGCTAGACCAGAGGATATACACTGGCACAGATAGGAGCCGGAAACATATCAAATCCAGGACAGATGATTCCTTTAGGACCAGTGTTGAGAGTGGCAATACCAGGAGGGTGGAGGGAAGTGGGGTAGGTAGGGGGAATCTATTATAAAGATCTACATATAATCTTCTCCCTGGGGTACAGACAATGAGGAGCTAGATAAAGGGAGACATTGGACTGTACAATATGACAAGGTAATAATAATTTATAAATTATCAAAGGTTTATGGGGAAGGAGGGGAAATGAGCCAATGCCAAGGGCTTAGATAGGAAGCAAATAGGAGAATGAAGAGGGCAATGGATGTACAGATGTGCTTGACACACAATGGACCTATGTATGTATAGCGATAAAAGTTGTATGAGCCCCCAATAAAAGGATTTTAAAAAACTTATTCTTGCAAGTTAAAATAAATGCTTGAAGAAGAATAAAATGTTTATTTTTTTAATTTTCTTAAGGTTAAGGTCATAATACTTGGTGTGGTAGTTACATATTCTATTGTCAATTTGAGATTTACATGTGAAGGGGTGAAGATTTGATCTGCCAATCAGGCCACAATTTGATGATCTCATTCAAAGGCATTAAGGATAAAAGAACAACAAGAGATTCAAAATCACTGACAAGGCAGGTGTGAG
Source organism: Nesogale talazaci (assembly GCA_004026705.1). Taxonomy (NCBI): domain Eukaryota; kingdom Metazoa; phylum Chordata; class Mammalia; order Afrosoricida; family Tenrecidae; genus Nesogale; species Nesogale talazaci. The sequence continues at coordinate 17,177 of PVJH01009530.1, forward strand.
AGGCCCGATAGGGGTTGATCAAGGATAATGTAACAGAGAGAAAATACTGAAACCCCAATAGAGGCTGAGCATGATAGTGGGACAAGAAGAAAGTAAAAGGAAATAGATGAAAGAACTGGGCAGTAAATGGCATTTACAGAGGTCTTAACACAGGCATGTACATAGGTGAAAATATTTATATAGGAAGATGGAGAAATAAATCAATGTGCATATACTTATAGGATTAGTACTAGAACAGCAGATGGACATTGGATCACCACCCAAGTACTTCTTCAGTGCAATAACAAATTGACATTCCATGATGCTCACCTTCCCGACATGATCACTGAAGACAAATGTACGCATAAGCAGGTGTGGTGAAGAAAGTTGATGGTGCCTGGATATCAAACGATATAGTGTCTAGGGTGTTAAGGGTTTGAAAGTGAACAAATGACCATCTAGCGCAGAAGCAACAAAGCCCATATGGAAGAAGCACACCAGCCTGTGTGACCACAAGGCGTGGAAGGGATCTGGTGTCAGGCATCAGAGAACTAAAAATTATATCATTATGAATGAGGGGCAGTACAGATTGGGAATTCAAAACCCATCAATAGGTGAAGCGATATCCCCTTGCACAGAGGTTGCAGGGAGGAGAGGAGCCCATCAAGGTACAGTGTGACAATAATGAGGTACATAACTTTCCTCTAGTTCTCAAATGCTTCCTCCCACCAACTATTATGATCCCAATACTACCTTACAAATCCAGGTAGACCAGGGGATGTACACTGGGACCAGAAACATGGGAATTCAGGATAGATGATCCCTTCAGTACCAGTGGTGGGAGTGATGATACTGGGAGCGTGGAGAGAAGGTGGAGTGGAAGGGGGAACCAATAGCAGGTATCTACATATGAACTCTTCTCTGGAGTATGGACAACAGGGAAGTGGGTGAAGGGACACATCAGACACATCAAAGTACAATATGAAAAAGTAATAATAATTTGTAAGTTATTAAGGGCTCAGTTGGGAGAAGGAGGACGGAGGGAGGGAAAATATGGGGAACTGGTATGGGGGATTAAGTGGAGGGAAGATGTTTCGGAGGTGATGATGGCAAAAGGTGTGCAAATGTGGTCTGCATATAATTGACGTATGTATTGATCATGATGGCAGTTGTATGAGCCCCCAATAAAATGAGTTATAAAATATAAAATAAAATGTTAGATTCCCCCCCCCCAAAGAATTGAGATTAGTATCTGATTCAACTTTGTTTACATTGATTTATTCTGCTTATTATTGTTGTATAAAGATTTATAGAAGTGATTATTGGGAAGTATGAAAATAGAGAGCTTATAAGCTCACTTGCCTTGAGCCATTAAAAATTCATCTTTAAATAGATTTTGGACATGCCTACAAAGAAGGCTCTGAAAAGATAAGCCCCACTCTGTGCTTTGGAGTTCTCAGGGCATTTGCATTCCAAGAGACTCCTCTGGGGGCTGTTGACAGATAGAAGAAATAGGAACTCTTTGGAATTTGGAACTATTGACTTTTGTCAGAAGATGTAAAAAAATCTGGAACTGTGAAGAAAACTTTTCTTGAGGAATGAATGTTAGCAGGAGCCTGTGGGCAGGCTGAAATGCTTGCTAAGTGACCACTTAGATTCACCTGTGGAGTGAAAATGGGAGAAAAGCAGCAATAGAGAAATGGGTTGAGTCTGGCCACTGACACCAGTGAACCTGGTTTACAGGAACTAGAGAAGATGAGAGTGGATAGACTGGTCTGAAGTTATGACCTAGCCCAAGGGGGATAGGGATGCTGCAAATTTGTGATGGGGCACATGGTTTAAAGGCAAGGTGACCAATGGGTACCCTGGTGAGACCAAGTGTGGCATCCCTCATTGAGTTGACCAGAACCCAAGCTAGTGAAGATAAGATTTTTGAGCCTGTGATCTGATACATATTCCTACAGAATTTATGGTTGGCCTGTCCTGATTTGATTTTGCTTATGGATGAGAATTGCACAAGGTTCCAACTGTAATGAAAATTCTTCACATCAAAGAATATGATTGTCTTCTCTGAGCACTGGGTTGGTGTAAGTGGACACTATTGAAATTGGATACATATGACACATATCATATTATATGCATTTTAGTTTTATCCTGTTAGGGGAAAATATGATTTCATTATTTTTTGAAATTATATATGGTGAAAGACTTATGTGAAAGTGTTAGATAATCTATTGTCAATTTGAGACTTGTGTGTGCAGGGGTGGAGTTTGGCCTGGTAATGCCTTAAGATCTCATTTCAAGGCACTAAGGAGATAAATAGCTCATTGGAAGCAGGACCCAAGCTTACTAGCAGAGAGACATTCTTGTTGACAAGCCACATGAAGACAGGTTGATGGTAGTCAGAACCTCATAACTGAAGGAGCCATGTGAAGAAACTTGCCAGTGCTGATGCCTCTATTGCCACTGGATCCACAAGACTTTTCATCCATTGGCTTGTGATCTTCCTTCATTTGGCACCATTGCATGTGTTGCATGAGTCTGAAGGAGAATTCACGACTGGTCCTAGACATATGGGCTAATGTTGAACTTATGGCCTCAGACTGGACTGGACTGGGATGTTTCCTTTCTTTCTTTCTTTTATTATTTTTTAGGCATCACTGCCTTCTGGTGGAGGTGGGAGGCCCAGCCTTGTTCCTGGAGAGCTGCTGCTGGATTTGAACTGCCAAGCCAATCGTCCACGGTCCTGCACTCAACCACTACACTACCAGGGCTCAACCCTGATGTTTTCTTAAGGTATGCTTGCTCTTATATATAAAGGCCTTTGTTAAACACATATGAATGCCTGTGAATTTGTTTCTCTAGTCTACTTAGACTAACACACTTGGTAAAATAAAAAGAAGATTGTCAAAGAGATAGATTGGCATGGTGACTACAACAATGAGTTAAACATTGATTGGTAAACAATGAATTAAACAATGAGTTAAACAATAGTTAAAAATGAATCAAACGTAGACATGATTGTGAGGAAGATGTAGGACCAGGCAATATTTTTTTCTGTTCTGCATAGGGGCACCATGAGCTGACATTGACTCAATGGCACCCAGAAACAACCTTACAACAGCAATTTTCTTAAGCTCTGTTTCTTAAACTGATCTGGTTAGGCCTGATGAAATTGTCTATCAGTTGTGTTTCATCCTATCTAATCTAAGAGACAATTTCCTCCTTATATTGGATGATTAGTGCTGAGAAAATTAGAGAATGGACAATTTGCCCATTTGGGGTCTTCTGTGAGATAATTTAAGTATTATCTGACTCATTGAGTTTTGCTAATGAACAAGAATGCTCAATGTTCCAATCTCATTTTTACAAAGTTGGGGTTTCTCTTCTTTTTTTTACAATTTCCACAAGACGAATATTATAACTCATCTACAAGATGTATTCTCTGACATCACCCATCCTTAGGTTTATATTCCAGGTCTTATGGATAAAGATTTAAGAATCAATTCTCTTTTTGTGTGTGTGTGGCATCACTGCCCTGGTGGGAGTAGGAAGCCCAGCCTTGCTCCTGAAGAGCTGCTGCTGGATTTGAACTGTCAACCCTGTGGGCCGCAGATCTGCAAACAACCACTTGGCCACCAGGGCTCAGCCAAAGAATCAATTCTCTTACAGTTGTCCAAAGATTCTTTATAATGTTGAGCTGGTTTAAGAGATGCCTATTAAACAGCCATGGGGACATGTGGAATAGGCAGATTAATACTCAAAGTTCAGGAGAGAGGTCTAGGCTGGCAATATTCACATCAAAGACAATAACTAAAAGACTAAACAAGTTTTAGTTTTAAAAGGTTTTATTGACCTTTACTCCTTGACTTGCCCTCATTATTCAGTTTCTGTGTCACCATATATACATACTTTGCTACCTCTTCAGCACCTACTTTTTAGTTTCTTTGGTTTATCCTTTATCCTCTATCTATCTCTACAGTTCAAGTACTCTGCAAATATTTATCATTTAGCTTATTTGTCAATTGCTTTCTCTTGATGTCTTCTTCTTGTCTAATGTTTTTGTCCAAGATTTCCAAAACAATATTGAGTAGTGCTGTTAGGGAACCCTTGCCTGGTTTCTTAGTAAAAACGCTTTCAGGTTTTCCCTGTTGAGGAAAATTGGTTTTCCAAATATGTCCTTTATTATGTTGAGTAATTTACCTTATGTTCTTATTTTGTTGAGTGGTTTGCTCAAGAATGGGTATTGAATATTGTCAAGTACCTTTTCATATTGATATTATAATGTGATTTATATTCTTTGTCGTGTTTATGTGCTGCATTATATTGATTGATTTTCTAAGTTTGAACCATTCTTGTATCACTAATATGAATTGCTCTTGATAGTGGTGAATTATTTTTTTTGAGATATTATTCAATTCTATTGACCAGAATTTTGTTGAGAATTTTTGCATCTCTGTTCATGATGAACATTGGTCTTTATTTTTCTGTCTTTGCGGGGTACAGTACAGGTATTCCACATGGAAGATCCGTCTCTCTGATTTTATTTTATTCCCTTTTACTGGAGGTCTTACAGTTGGTCTCAATTGTGTACCGCTCTACAAAATGTACAGACCACTTTGGTAGCCCATGAGCTGCTATGAGTTAGAAATGACTTGCCAACAATGAGTAATAACATCATAACATACTCTTAATATTTTATTTAGTAGCCTCTCTTTCTCATTCAGTTGCCAAGTCCTTTAGGGTAAAGGAGGAGCCCTAATGGCAGAGTGGCTTATACACTGAGATCCCAGTTATAAGATTCACTGGCCAAACCCATCAGTCACTTCCAGAGAGAAAAATGAGGCTTCCTGCTCCTTTAAAGATGAATAGACTCAAAAACCCCAAAGAGTAGCTCTACATTGTTTGACAGATCCACTATAAGCTAGAATTGGTTAACCAAAGACCATCTTCAAAACCGCAGCATCTAGCAAAACAATCAGCATCTATCAAAACAATTTGTTAACAATCCCTCTCTTAATGAAAAAATCCCAATTCGGTGCCATTGTGTTAATTCTGACTCGTGGCAACACTGAAGGAAACAATAGACTTTCCCCTGTGGTTTTTCAAGACCACAACACTTGTGGGAATAAAGAGCTTCATCTTTCCCCTTGAGGAGTGGCTGGTGACTTCTAATCACAACCTTATAGTTAGCAGTCCGTAAAATAACCACTATGTCCAAAGGGCTCCTACTAATCAAAATAGGGGCATGCTTTAAACTTATGAGTAAGGAAAATAGGGCACAAGTTATATATCAGCATGTGCTGTATATAATATGGTTTCCAGAAGAAAATACATTTATAATTCTTAATTAGCTTAGATACATTTGCTGTCATTTCTTAGTTATACTTTCTTTTTTAATTTTTTAATCATTTATTTAGGGCTAATAGAACTCTTATCACAATCCATCCCCCCATTGTATGCCAAGCATATTTGTTTATTTTTTGCCCTCATCATTCTCAAAATATTTGCTTTGTACTGAAGCCCTTGGTATCAGATCCTCATTCTGCCCCTCCCTCATGAACCTTTATACTTTATAAATTACCATTACTTTGTCATATCTCATACTGTCTGATGTTTCACTTCACCCACTTCTCTGTTGTCCATACCTCAAGGAGGCGGTTATATGTAGATCTTTATAATCAGTGCCTCTTCTCTACCCCACCTTACCTTCACTCTCTCACCACTGCTCCTAAAAGGATCATCTATCCTGGATTCCCTGTGTTTCCAGTTCCTATGTGTACCAGTGTACTTGTGTACAGCCTCTGATCTAGCGAGATTTGTAAAGTAGAATTGGGATCATGATAGCGGGGAGAGGAAACATGAGGGATGTTGTAGAACTTAAGGGATGTTGTATGTTTCATCATTGCTACACTGCACCCTGACTGGTTCCTCTTCTCCCTGCGATCCTTCTGTAAGGAGATGTTCCATTACTTACAGATGTCCTTTTGGGTCCTCCACATTTACAATGATATAATTTTTAGTTCTTTGATGCCTGGCACCTGATCCTATCAACACTTTGTGAATACACAGCCTTTTTTGCTTTTATTTATCTTCAAGCCTTTAAGACCTCACACGCTATATCTTTTGATAGCTGAGCACCATCAGCTTTCTTCACTACATTTGCTTATGCACACCTTTGTCTTTAATGATTATGTCAGGAAGGTGAGCATCATGGAATGTCAATTTAATAGAAGAAAGTGTTCCTGCATTGAGGAAGTACTTGAGTGGAGGCCTAATATCCATCTGTTGCCTTAATTCTAAGTCTATAAATATATGCATATAGATCTATTTACCAATCATCATATATAAATATATTTACGTATGCACATGCCTGTGTCTAGCCCTCTATAAATGTCCTTTGCCTCCCATTTCTTTCCTCTATTTTCTTTTCATTTCCCTTTGTCCACTATCATGCTCCACCTTCATTTGGGTTTCAGTAATTTCTCTCAGTTACATTGCCCTTGATCAATACCTACCAGGCCTCTCACACCCTCCTTGCCACTTATTTTGGATCACTTTTTCCCATGACCCTCTTTATTGTTGGTTCTTCTCTTGGTATTTTATTTTGATAACTACATCACCTTTGATTTGGCATGCCCATCTCTAACCAGCATAAAAATCGAAAGTGGGAGTGGATACAAAATACATAATAACAAGTAGAACCACGCTTAATACTTAGTTGCCTCTCAAAAACCTGAATGGAATCACGGAGAAGGAAGTGCATGGGAAAGGGAAAAGTAGAGGAGTGTAGTATTTTATGAAAATGGACTACAAATGCTTTCTAAACATAACAATATGGAGATAGCAGAGAAGGACTAAGTGACCCTTAGAGAAGTGGATATAAAGAAGACGTGGATAAATGTGAATGAACACATTCACATTTTTCTGACTGTATAGACTTGCTTGTTTAATGACTTTTGGAGGTTTCTTGCACAAAGCAAGCTTTTGGAGATGCCCTTAAACTGTATTTAGCTTCTTCATAACATAACTGTACTTTCTTCCTCACTGGACAAAATAATAATAATTTATAAATTATCAAGGGTTCATGAGGGAAGGGGGAGCAGGAAGCAAGGGGAAAAATGAGGACCTGATACCAAGGGCTCAAGTAGAAAGCAAATGTTTTGAGAATGTTGAGGGCAACAAATGTACAAATGTGCTTGTCATACCATGGATGGATGGATGCTTGTCATACCATGGATGGATAAGAGTTGTATCAGCCCCCAATAAAATGATGGCACCAAGGTGGAACACTTCTTGTCTTCTCTTGTGAAACACCACTTGCCTCAGTTGGGTAGCACTGTGAGGCTCTCTGATCAGTTGACCCCTCAGGTGTCAGATGTCTTCCAGAAAGAGAGGTTTCTTTGTCTAACATTTCTTCCTCCAGTTTTGTGTGTGCACTGACTCCACTTTAATATTTTAAAAAATAGTTTATTGAACTGTAATTAACATGTCATACAATTAAATAATTCAATTGTATTAAAATAGGGTCATGCAGTCATCATCACAATCAATTTGGGAATATTTCTTCCTTCTGGTATTCGTTGCTGTAGACTCCCCATTTCCCACCACTTTCCCCATGATTTAGTATTTTGTACATGTGTATTTGCATATACAAGAGGTGGGAAGAATTTTTAAAATATGTATATTTCAATAAGAAGAGCAGAAAAAAACAAGAGAAGCAGGAGAAAAGACTTCCTATAACTTCCCTTCTAGATTTAGTCTTGAAAACCCAAAGGTGCTATCCTAATCTGTCCTATACGGTCACTACTAATAGGAATTAATTTCATGGCAGTGAATTTTGATGGTATTTTTTAAATCCCATGGCTAACTTAAACATTCAGATAATTGTCTATTCTTAATGAGTTAAGGCAACTTTCCTGTGAATTATGTACTTTTGATGCCACAGAAAAGATCTTAAGGTCACTATTTTTATGGAAGGAGTGCATGTGGTGGCATAGTGGGTCTATGTTGACCGCTAGCAGCAAGGTCATCAAAACTATCACCTGCTCTGCGGGAGAAAGGCCAGACTTTCTGCTCACAGTCTGAGAAATCTCCAAGGGCAGGTATTCCCAGTGCTATTGGTCACTACGAGTCGGCAGCGACCAAATGGCAGTGTGAAGTAAACAGAAGCAATTTTATACCAAACTTGTGAATTACATTGCTGAACGCAGATGATATCTAGATTTCAGAAGACTTAGATGGATGCCTGTCAGAGGCCAGAAGGATGAACCAGGCAATTTCTCCTCACACTGATGCCTAGGGCCTGTGCTGCACTGGGGAAAGAAGCGTAATGGGGTCAATATTCCTTAGAAGATCAGTCATGTGAGAATCAGTTGGAGAAGAGGGTAAAATAATCTGTACGAGTATGCATGAAAGTAGAGCTGATAATTATCTCTAAATATTTGAAGAGTTTTGGAAAAGTAGACCAAGAGTAGATGTATTTATATGGCTCCAAAGAACGGAATTGTGCAGGTAACAAAGGAAAGATCTTGAGACCATAGGAAATATCTGCCAATAAGGGAGAGGACTACCCTCAGGTGAGCTCATACCCCGAGGTGAGCTCATACCCCCAGGTGAGTTTAAGCAAGAACCCACGGAATGGTGTTGGTAGGCTTTCCGTAGTGGATGGGGGTAGCGTGGCTGGGAAGAGTGAGCCTTAAAGACTTAAAAGTCCTTTCTCCCTTTCTTTACATTCCCCCTCCTATATTTGGGTGATAACTGCTCCTTTCTATCTTGTTGGAATTAGGGAGAATTAAGGGATTGTCTTTAAACCTGCTTTGAATTCTGATGCCTACCCTTGCTCAGCAAACAGCATTCTATAACATGGGAATATCCTTTTGAGCCTCATGACTTTCCATTTTGAAAAGTACTCTGCCAGCCTCTTTCCTCTCAGGGAAGCGATCCCCTGGGGTGTCTGTTTATGTTGCTAGCTCCTTATGCTTTTCTTTCTCTGGTATGTCTTACCTGTTTGACTGGCATCCTGCCATACCAGAGAAAACAAACAGAATGCAGTGAACAATTGTTTGCCAAGTGGGAGTCTGAAAAACCGGGGCAGCTTAGAGATTTACACTACTACACCCTGTCTGGAAAAGTCGACCAGACATTCAAACCCAGACAGAATAGCCCATTGTTCTAGTCTGTCTGAGTTGGAAGGCCATCCAGTTTGGAAGAAACAGACCTGGTTCTCAGTTGGTGTTCTGCCACCTCAGTGGAGTCCTTGCCCTGCAGTATACTTAGTTTTAAAATCAGAGGTTTAGCACCGCAAGGGGTAGCTAGCTCCCTGCTTGTTGAAGGCTACATATCACCTTATCTCACACACTTGCTGTTCACCTCTCAAGTTTAGTCCATCACCCATATGCTCTGTTTATCAATGCTTAGCAAGAGTTGGGATGTCTATGTGCCAGGAAAGGAGAAGAGCACCATTTCCCATATGGACCCCTCAAACAGTGAAGGTCACTATGGTTCATTGAACCTCAGAGAGATGATCTCTGTTTCCATGTCATTTGAATGCTTCTCAGCTGTCCAGTCTACAGTGTAACTGTGAACATCTGCCTGTAGCTAGTGCCAAATGTTTCCACTCAGGGTTATACAAATTTAGCTAGTCGTCATGCGTCCTTCATACTGACTGAAGTATAATGTTGCTGCTGCCCTTCCAGCCTGCTGCTTTAAGGTCCAACCCTATCTTGAGTGAACATATCCTGAGGATTGGCTTTTATGTAGCTTCCCTCCAGAAAGAGATGGCTTCGGTCCCCCTGTTACAGCCTCTGACAATGCAAGCCCTTCCCTCTTCCCTTTTTTCTTTGTTCCTTCATCTCTTCCCCATATTTGTGTCACTGTCTCTTTCTGTCTCTCAATGAACACACAGGTACACACACACCAGGCTTCAACTTCACTAAGTTCCTCTCAGCCTTTCTTTTCTCCTAATGCAATCTTATTTCTAGCAAGCAACTGCATTAACTTGAAAAGATGCAAACTTCACCTAGATTAATTACTTAAAAAATACACTGCCAATGACTTGCACGAATGAACTGACAGTTCTCTTTGCCATTTACAGAGTCAGGTCCTTTGGTAGTAACATCAGCGGTAATTTGGACAAAATGCAGAACAGATTGAGTAGTGAAAACATTTGATCATGAAGAGATGAATGATTTTAACAAGGCACAGATCCCTGAAGCTGTTCCACAAAGCAACACCCAGGCAGGCATAGCCAGACCCAACTATCACTATGAGCTCTCTAGTTCCTGTCTCTAAAATGCTTTCTATTGGTTGTCATCTTTTGCTTTCTCTCTTTGAAAGTTCCTCATTTTAAATCTGTCCTGAAACAACTTCAAAGAAGTTTCTAAAAGTTCTAATCCTCTAAGTAGTGATATTACAATTTATTGATCAAGTGAGACATAGTGCCATTTAAAAAATCATTTTATTGAGACCTCTTATAATGCTTATTAAAATCCACACATCAATTGTATCAAGTATATTTGTCCATATGTTAGCTGCTATCATTCTTTTCTAGGCAGTTACTTTCTATTGAGCCCTTGGTGTCAACTCCTCTTTTAATTGGACACTTATATGATAATGTTTCATAATATTATATACATTCTCATTAAATCCATTTAACATGTGTAGGTTGTCGTTGTTAGGTACCATTGAGTTGGTTCTGACTCATAGCGAGTCTACGGACAACATGATCCTCCCAGTCCTGTGCAACAATTGTTGCTATGCTTGAGTCCATTGGTGAAGCCACTGTGTCAATCTACCTCATGAGGGATCTTCCTCTTTTCTGATAACCCTCTACTTTATCAAGCATGGTGTCCTCATTCAGGGACTGGTCCCTTTTGAGGAAATGTCCACAATACCTAAGATAAAACCTCATCTTACTCAATTCTAAGGATCGTCCTGATTGTGTTTCTTCCGAGTGAGATTTGTCCATTCTCATAATTTATGGTATATTCAATATTGTTCAGCAACACCATAATTTGAAAGTATCAAGTTTTCTTTGATCTTCCTTATTGTCTAGTTTTCACATGCATACAGAGTGATTTAAAAATGACATCTTTGATTTTTAATGCTTTAAATAAGTCTTATTTAGCGTATTGGCCTAATTCAATGTGTCATTTCATTTCTTGACTGCTGCTTCCAGGGGTATTGCTTATGGGTCTAAGTAAAGTGAGAGCCTTGACAATTTCAATCTCTTCTCTCTTTCTCACAATGACACTATCTGTTCCAGGGTGAGATGTTTTTTTCTTTTTTACATTGAAATGCAAGTTGTACTGAAATTTGTAGTGTTTGATCTTCACCAAGCCCATGCAATTCCTTTTCACTTTCAGTGAGCAGACTGCATCGCCTTTATCTTCCAAGTTCTTAATGAGTCTTCCTCCAATCCTGATGCTTCCATCATATAATCTTCAGTATAATGTCAAAGTCATTATCTTTAGTAAATTTCACTTGTATGTCATATTAATGATTGACTCAAGATATTTAGTATTTTGTTGGATCACCTTACTTTGGAATGGATTCCCATATGAATCTGTAAATGATGAAGCCTCCTTTAAAAACCAGCCATGGTGTTGTTATTGCACTTAAAAATATCAATAGATAATTCCTATCACCCACGATACAGTAAGCATTCATATTGCTTCATTTATTTAAGTTTTTATAGCTTCTTTATTTCAATCCAGATCCAAATAAAGTCCATAAGGTCCATGCATTGGAAAAGGTTGCTATTGCTCTTAAAATTCTTTTGATTTATATATTTTTATATCTGTTATTGATGAAGATCAATAATTGAAGACTGGTTTGGATTCCAACTCAATGTGAAATGAACCAAAAATTCTCAAGCTATACCAATAAGTAACATCATCATAAACTGAGAAAAACATTGAAGTTGTCAAAGATTTCATCTTGATGGGTCCACAGTCAATGCCCATGGAAGCACTAGTGAGGAGGTCAAATAACACATTGAATTGAATAAATCTGCCACACAAAAGCTTTTTAAAGTGTTGAAAAAGCAAGGATGCTAGTTTGAAGATGAATATGCATCTGATCTAAGCCATGGTATTTTCAATTGGTTCATATGCTTGTGAAAGATGGACAATGAAGAAGGAAAACCAAGGGAGAATCGATACATTTGAATTATTATGCTGGATATTGAAAGTGCCAGGGGCTGCCAAAAGAGCAAACAGAGATATTTTGATGATACCTTCCTTGAGAATGTGGCCTTCTTATAAGGAAGAAACTGTAAACATTACTCTCTCTCTGCCCACCTTGCCTTCCTGCTTACTGGTGGGACTCTACCTACTTTCAAAGGAAGCCCGTCTAGGATGCCCTGCACCTACTGCCCTGAGATTTTCCTGTATTACACTTCATATTTCTGCATCATTGACCTACAACTGCATGAATCTGAAGAGGGCCCTGGCTAGCCTCAAACTCATGGATCTGGCTTTGACTGGGTTGTGATGCCTTCTTGAATTAAGATTCAATTGAGTGCATTGACTTTTACATCTTATTAAACTTCCCAGTTTAAATTTTAATGACAATATTATCATATATTTTAATGTATGCCCATATTTCCTGTTGAACACTTAGTTGGATACATACAGAATTTTTCAGTAGACCAGACGGCATTCATTTGAGGAGAGCAAGAGGATACCGCAGGGTTTAAAATCAGAAAAGCTACGTATTATGGTTGTATCCTTTCACCACATTTATTGAACTGTATGCTGAACAAATAAACCAAGAAACTAGATGCATCAGGATTAGAGGATGGTTCATTAACAACAATATGTAAATGCCGCACGTTGTTCACTGCAAGTGAAGAGGACTTGAATCACTTATTCATGAAGATCAATAATTTTAGCCTTCATTATGGATAAAATTAAACCTAAAGAAAACAAAAATCCTCATAACTGAACCAATAAACAAACCATGAAAAAGGAAGAAAATATAGACGTTTTCAAGGATTTCATTTTACTTGGATCCAGAATCTAGACCTTGTGAACATGTGATTAAGAAATGAAACTCCAAGAAGCAAAATTTCCTGCAACATCTCATGTGGTGTGATTCTAGGTAGATTAGAGAAACAAATTCATGTATTCTCCTAAGTATATAAGAAAGAGTTTTATATCAAAGAGCAATTGTACATTAAGGAAACATCCCAGTCTAGTCCAGAGCAAGTCCATAAATCCGATATTAGTCCATATGCCTGTTACCAGTTTATAAATTCTTCTTCAGACTCACACAGCACATGCAATGATGCTGAATGCAGGAAGAAAGATCACAGGCCAGTGGATGGAAAGTCTTGTGGAACCAATTGTGGTGGAAATCTCTCATTGCAGGTGTTGGTCTCCACATGACTCCTCTAACCAGGGCTCTCATTTAGCTGTACTGTTATTTCTTGTGGTTTTACAATAATCCTGTGATGTTGTAAAATATCATTCCTGGATTTTGAGTTCACATTTAGCTTCAAGACCTTACCTAAAGATCAACTAGTTCTTATCATGCATCCTTCTTGGTACATGCCCTCTTGAAGGAATGACTGAAGTTATGGGTGCTACACCAAAGTGTGACAAACAAACCAGATGGTCCCTAGTTCTTGGAAAGAATAGCATCTGGGGTCTTACAAATTTGTTTGAAAAGAGGCAGCCATCCCTACCCGCCTGTGTGATCCAGAGATTATAAGACTATAATATAATTCAAATCTAAAGGATGGAATGGCATCAGAGCTTCAATTGTGTACAGCTGGTTTGCAGAAGGCTATGGATGACAGTGAAAGCCCCAAATCCATGTGTAGGGACCACAGGGATGAGGCTCCAGTGAATCTCCTCCAATCAGAGTTGATGGATATGAAGATCCCTGTTATCACATCATAAAGTTGATTATGGTAGATGTCAGTTAGGACAAAATGCAATAGCTTATCATATGATCTTCCTTCATACCCATGTTTTTTTGTTTTTAAAAAAGTGAAAGTGAAATACACACGGATGAAGTCCCTAGGAAAATGCCACCCTCTGCCCCAGGCCATGCACCAGGGATGTGAATAGCATTACTAATATGCTCAGTGTATCCGGAAGTGGGTTGTTGCAGGTGCAGTTAGGTTATAAGTTAGCACCCTATCATTTGATTCCCCCTCACCATCCATTTAAATATGTTCTGCTTGTTCTGCTTTCTTTTTGATTGATGTTTTTAATCTGTTTGACTTTGTTATTCTTGTTAGCTTTGGTTTTTTTTTTAATGTTTTCTGTATATCTGTAGAGACAGGAACTGGATCAATAATTCTTTAGGAATTGGCAGGGCAGGTTAGGGGGAAATGAGGAGCTAATAAAGACAAGTACAAGAATGAAGAAACTTCTAAAACTGATTGTGGTGAGGATTTTACAAATCTTTTTGTTGTGATTAAACTAGTGCCTTGTATGATATGTGAATTATGTGCTAATAAAGCAGTTGGGGTGAAAAAAAACAAACAAACCAAAAACAAAAGCCAAGCAGTCGTCTAAGTGAGGTGTCAGTTAAGCCCACAAAAAAGAAGCACTCATGTGAAGTGCTCATGTGATTCAAGAATTGTAGATTATAAAATCCAAGACGAGAGTAAGGAATTGTACTAAAGCTTGAATTCTGAGCACTTGATTTACAGAAGGCTCGGGATAACCGTGAAAGCCAAACTCCATCCATAGCATGCCCACGGCATGAATCCTCCTTGAAACCACTGATCGGGAATGTGAATAGTCTTGCCCTCAGAGTGCATCGGAAGCTGATTAATGCAGATATAAACCCCAAACCAAACTCGTTGCCATTGAGTCAACGGGGAGTCTTAGCAGCCCCAGCCAGTAGGTCTCTGAGCTATAACAGTTTGCAGGAGTACAAAGTCCTGCTGGTGGTTTCCAATGGCCAACTGCACAGATTTCAGCCTGACATGAAGAGTCAAAGTACATTTTAACATTTTATTATTTGTTTTCCTTTTGCCCCGTTTTAACATTTACTCTAGCCTTTATCTTCTGCTTTCTTTATGAAAGAAGATTTTCCGTGTTTCATTTTGTATTTTGTTATTGTTGTTGAGGGGTTCTTTTGGTATGCAATCCAGAATAGGTAAAACTATGGAGACTACACATTAAGAGGCTTATGGTTAGAGCAGGGAAGGATGGGGCAAATGAGGAGATGAGAACCATGAATTCTAAGATTGATTGTGCTGATGGACGCACAACTCTTTAATACATTCCAGCCATTCAATTGTATGGTATGTGAATTGTATGTCCATAAATCAGTTCAAACCTTAAATACTCTTTCCCATTTTACTAATCAGGAAATGTAGACACCTAAAAAGGAAGGATAGATACTTCTATTCACACAACTCGTGAGTTGAAACATTGGTGGGTCTGTTGCTGATTTTCCTGTCTAGCCTAAGACGAAGGAAGAGTCCTGTTTGTGAGCACCCTCCCCTGTGCTGAGCGCAGTCACACTTCCCTCTACAGCTCTATTTCAGGGTAATTTACCTTGAATGTCTGACTTCAACACTCATAAACAGTTTAACAGTTATTTCAGACATCTATTTTGGCTAAAAGATACACTGTCCCTATTTTAGGAAGCCTGATGACGCAGATAATAGGTAATGTGATAGGGAACCTCTTGCCCCTCATAAATCACTGACCTAAATCATAACCAGATCATCAAAGATCCAAATATATACTGTCCAAAGATACCAGGAAAGAGGACAGCAGATGGTTATGCTCATGTTTGATGCTTTAGCAGCATTTTTGTAGATTAATAAGGATCTTTTATCCAGAAAAGGCACACTGTCAGCTATTTCCTGTTCATCATCACAGCTACTTTATGCAGTCACATGGAGATGCTCAGTGAAATTAATTTCTCCAAACATCTAGAGAGTGCCTGCTTGGATTCAAATCTGCAAAGCCCAAGATCAAGTTCTTTCTACCATGTAACTGTTTAAATACTAGAGGGGAGAGAAATACAATTCTGTGTTCTTTTCACTTTTCCATTGATTATGTTAGCCCAGCCAGTACTAGCAAAGAGAGGCAGGCTCAATTCCCAACATTGGGTATTTAATAAAGAATGTATAAGCCTAAAAACCACCAAGTTTCTGAGGAGGGTATTCTAACACACAGTGATCATGTGTGTCAGAGAAGAATGATTCTACCTAGGGGTTTTGATCGCTGATTTACTAAAGACAGATTGCTAGCTCTTTCTCTTGAAGAACCTCTGGGCAGAATTTTACCTCTAAACATTTGTCTAGCTACCAAGATCATGAACTGTTTGTACTACCCAGGAAGGAAATGACACCAGATAGGACTCTTAGACTTTCTGCTGGATGCTGCCTACAGGACCTTGGATCTTGTCTAGGCATGCTGTCCGTTTATTGCTTTACTTTTATGCCCTCACCCACTCACTTCATTTCCCACCCAACACTCCCCAAGCAATCTTACTGTTTAGTGTGAGTTAATGGAAAGGAGATTCGACCATTAGCCTTTGCCAACGATGTTTGTAAATGCCCTGGGAATTGACAGCAGTAGGCTACAAAAACCAGGGACTGGTTGATCTCAGATCTAGAGTAAATAGCATTGTACATGGACAGTTTACTTAAGATGATAAGAGGTCACCAGAGAAGTTCTGTGAACATTTAGTTCACCCAAGTAACCCAGAGGGCAGACGCTGGGAAAATGGCATCGTTCTAAGCTTCCCTCAAAAATACAGCAAGGAGCACTGTGCTTGGTGTGGCACCAGCCGTTGAGGGACTCTGAATCAGGGTGGGGACGAGGGTATTGCAGAGAGATCAGAATCAGTAAATTGACGATGAATCACACAAAGTAGGGATATTGTTATGCTCACTGCCTCACCTCCTCCAGCCATATGTTCCTCTAGCTTCTGTTAGGATGGTATCCCCAAAAGGGAGTCTGCTTTTTTTTTGGGGGGGGGGGGGCATCACTGCCCTTTGCTGGGAGTGGGAGGCCCAGCCTTGCTCCTGGAGAGCTGCTGCTGGATTTAAACTCCAACCCTGTGGGCCTCAGTCCCGCACTCAACCACTACGCCACCGGGGCTCAGCCCAGGGAGCCTGCTTCTTAAAACACCACAGTGCCTGCCTGTACAAAGAAACGGAGGACTCCTGCTTCTGTCTTAAAATCAACAAGGCAGTCCTCTTGAGACACCTCTGAAGAGTGTGATTGTACCTCTCCCACCCAGACATCGACTGCTGCCAGCCTCCTGCCAATGGATCAGAAGACCCATGCATGGAGTCTGTCCCCATTGTGAATTTTCGACTGCTCTTTCTGTACAGAGCTCAGACCTTTGTAACCCACAGGATAGACCTCCCAAAAAGTCAGTCCAGGTGTCTCCACTCCTCCTTTTGTTGATGCTGAGGACTATGGACTGCAGCAATGCATGCTAAGAGACAGGAACTGCCAGTGGTGACTATCCCACAGGAAAAGGGTTCCTGATGGCATCATGGGCCGTGAGAAACCACCCTCCACTCTGTGGGAGAAAGATGAGGTTTTGGGAAAAGAGTTGCCGTCTCAGAAATCTATAGGGGCAGTTCTACTCTGCCTATAGGATCACTGTGAGTCAGAATCAGCTGGATGGCAACGAGTTTGGCATTGGTTTGGACCCCCCATGGAGCTTTGATAGCAATAAGCTTGCCTTTCTGGGAGGTACCTTGGGAGCATGACAGCCCCTCTTTTACCCAGACACAGTCACTGACAAGCCTGAAATAAATTACTATAAAAGAACCCTACTCCCATAGTTAGCATTATATCTGCCTTCCAACATAGTCCATAGCTCTACCCTGGGAAACCCAAAGCACAAACCTCTCTGGTGGTTAATGAGAGCCAGTCTACCCTCACTTTCAGTTGATCTTATGGACCACTGACACAGGCTGCTGTGTGTTGGGAAATCAGAGTCTTGAGGAGGCTGCCCTCCCAACCAACAATCTCTGAGTGGTAGGAGGAGCATGGACAGGAATGATAGGACTGAAAACACCAAGACAGACCTTCACAGAGCTCTGACTTATACGTGACACTCCCTCCCATACCTGGTTGTCACGCTGTTGCCAGTTGGTACACAGAAGCACAAATTAGAGTCTGCTTCCATAGTCCGCACTCTGCTTGCTTCCTTGTGCACACTCTAGCGACGGCCAATCAAAACAACTGGACAGATCTCCTTGAGGAGCAGTTGGGCCTGTCCACTTCTCCTTACAGTAGACACTGAGGGCTGCTAATGGAGGCACCTTGAGTGGAGGCTACACCTATAGTCAACCCATTATTGGCCAGGGTCTGATGGAAAAAAGTCAGCGCTCGATAAAAGTCCATTGGGAGTGTCATGACCTCTCACTCAACAGGTAATTGTCGGCTATTGAGCTGATTAATAAAAGCAACTTGTCTTAGAATGTTACAAACACAAGTTTTTAAATGTAGTATTTATGATGACCACTAAGAAAATAAAGAAAAAAGATACCCAAAAGGAATGGAAAAGGGGTAAGGAAGACTCCGTATAATAAAACAATAAAACTCAAAGGCATTATATCTGCCTGTGTGTTAAAAAAAAAAAGCATTAAAAAAAAGACAAAGAAGGCTTCACACACACACATACACACATACATCAAAATGGCAGAAGTAAGTCACTCTTACCAGTAATTGCTGTGAATATAAATAGATTAAATTCTCTAGTCAGAAGACAGAATGGATTAAAAAAAACTCAGGCCAGCAAAATAAAAGTAATGGAGTATAAACTGTTTATAAGGGGCACACTTTAAATCAGTGGTTCTTAACCTTCCTAATGCTGCAACCCTTTAATATAATTCCTCATGTTGTTGTGACCCCCACCCATAAAATTGCATTGTTACCTCATAACTGTAATTTTGCTACCATTATGAATTATAATATAAATATCTGATATGCAGGATGCATGTTCATAGTTACAAATTGAACATAAAGCATATTGATTAATTACAAAAACAATATGTATTACATATTGTGACATTTATTTTTAATGGCAAATAAATGAAATTTTGTCTTGAATCCTGGTATAGCATGGGTAACAGTCTTCACGCTGGGTACTCCTATGTGAGCATATCTGCATTTGGAGACAGAGGAGGGGTATCTTAGTTTTGAAGCCCATTGGAACCATGTTTTTCCCAATGGCCTTAGGTGATCCCTGTGAAAGGGTTGTTCGACCCCCCAAAGGGGTTGCAACCCACAGGTTGGGAAGCACTGCTTTAAACCCTAGCACCCAAATAGCTTGAAAGTGAAATGATTAGGAAAAAATTCCATGCAAATAACCAAAAGAGAGCTGGGGTGGCAATCTGTAGACAGACAATGAGCAATCTTTCAGAAGAAACTAAAGCTGTGTATACTAAAGTATTTAGTCACAAAAATTAAAGTCAATTAATATGTTTTAACAATCATAAATATATATCCATGCATCCAATAATGGGGCCTCTAAATATATAAGGCAAATCCTGGTAGAATTGAAGGTGGCAGCCGAGAGGGCAGCTGGGAGTGGGACTGGGACGGAAATGCTCGAAAGGGAGCAGGGCGTGCCTAAGCTCATGCACTGTCAGGCCCACCAGGACTGAGGAAGCAGCACAATCTCCCCTGCTGCCTCCCACCTGCCTGCCAGACAAGATGAGCCACTGCACCCAGCACTGTGCCCTCTGACTCACCGGCGCATATCCTGCCCATGATTGGTCCACTGCTGCAAGAACTGGCTTTGGTTCTTCTAAAGGCATGTTGCTCGTCAGTGCCATTGGGTCTGCACCAACTCACAGTGACCTGTGCGCAGCACAATGATGCACGGCCTGATCCTTCACCAGTTTCACGTCGTCTTTGAACCTGCTGCTGTAGTCAGCCTGTCAACGCAGTCCAGGGAGGATTTTCCTCCTTTTTGCTGATCCTCTGCCGAGGATGATGCCCTACTACATACAAGTGCTGGTCTCTCCCGATAACATGTTGTGATGAAAGTGACCAGATTTTAAGTGGAACACCATTGACCCGAGGGGGTGGGAAGAGTTCTTGATTAAAAATTTGGTCTAGGGCTGAGCCCTGGTAGCGTAGTGGTTGAGTGTGGGACTGCAGCTGACTGGCTTGGCGGTTCAAATCCAGCAGCAGCAAGGCTGGGCCTCCCACTCCTACCAGAGGGCAGTGATGCCTAATAATAAAAAATAATAATTAAAAAATATAAATAAAAATTTGGTCTATATGGAGCAACGAAAATTTTCATAGAACACAAAAATAGTATTATAATCCATTTATTTTTATTTTAAAATGCTGTGGGACATTGTTAAAAAGCGGGACACCTGGTCACCTTGTGAAATTGTTTGATATGATGCTTCTATTCACAGCCTTGCTAGTCTCCAGCCACCTTCTGGATGGGAACATGGAAATTGGGTTCGGGGGACTAGTTTTGCCATTCCCAAGGTTATAAGAGAGTCATCTCAGAAGCAGGAGCAGGGGAATTCCAGGATCATTCAGAAACAGAACCACCAGTGAAGCATGTACCGGAAGTGGCAGATGGTGAGTGGCAGGAGGGCTTCTTGGTCCAAGGAGGCAGAAGGAAAGGGGCAACTCTGGCAGTCATGTATTCGATATGTCAATTTTATGATTGAGATGTAGGGGTGGAGTCTAGCCTGTTAATCTGGAGAGAGCCATTGAGCAGCCGATGAGGCCTCTATGTGGGCATGACTTTCTCCTGAGACTTCTGGGAAATCTTGCAATATTTCCCTCGTGAAGATGAGATGCTATCTTCCCCAGTTGTTGGGAGTTAGTCTCAGAGATGATGAGTCACAGAAAAGACAAGCTAGCAGTGTCCGAGAAACTGGGGGAGCCATCAGAGAGACCACACAGCCTTGCCCTGATGAAGCCAGACATCTGAAGCTGGAGTGGCATGCTGTTGATGGACCCTGAGCCCTGGAAGTGAGGAGCCATGGGGAGACCTCTGCCAGCGCCAGGACTCTGCACCCACTGACTTGTGACTTTGTGAGTCAGAAGGAGATTTTATAGACTGATATCGGGCATATGGGTTAATATCAGACTTATGACTTTGTACTGGACTGAATTGGGATGCTTTCTTAATGTCCTATTTCTGTTATACATAAACCTTTTCCTTATATCTATATGCGTGTCTATGAAATTTGTTCCTCTAGTCTACCCAGACTGACACAGCAACATAGTCAAGATGTCGAAGATTAGAGACATGTCTGCCAGCATGGCTGAGAAGAGGCGCTGTAGACATAAGAACTATATCATTAACATTTGCTAAGCTATTAGCTTCCCTGATACACTCCCATAATCCTGAATATTATCCATGTATTCTTTGTAGCCATTGCAATGGTTTGTCTAACTCACAGAGAAGGAATGTACCAGGCTAGGATAAAGGAAACATAGAGTGTGGGAGGCATAAATCTGACCTCTGCTTCATAGACATCATTTTTAGGCAGATGTAGATTTTAATTCTTCATCTATATGTTTAATTAGAGGTCAGACATGGTCCCCAGGTCCAAAGAATGGGAGACAAAGTTGCATCATCCTTAGTTAACCTCTCGCTAACCTGCTTATAAGACAGATTTGTTATGGCAGCTCACCATACTTTGAATATTTTTTGCATCAGCACATTAATTCAAAGCCGTCAATTCTTCTTTGGTCTTTCTTATTCATTATTCAGCTTTCACATACCTACACAGGGATTGAAAATACTTTAGGCCTGGTCCGGGGCACTTTAGTACTGCAAGTGGCATCGTTTCTAAGGTAAAGGTCTTTGTCGCAGATCTGCCCAATGCAGTAAGTAGTTTGATTCTTTATCTGCTGCTTCTCTGAGTATTGATTGTGAGTACAAGGAAAATGAAATCCTTATCAACTTTCATCTTTTCTTCATGTATCTTGTGGTAGTTTATTAGTCTAGTTGTGAAGATTTTGTTTTGTTGAATTATAATCCATCCTGAAGATGACACCCTTTGATTTTCGCCAATAAGAGCTTTAATTTATTCCTACTTTCTACAAACAAGGTTATATCATCTGCATATCACAGGTTAAATTTAATGACATCCAACACAGATGACATATCCCTCTTTATATAGCCCAGCTTTCCGGAGTTTTTGCTCAGCAAATAGGTTGAACAAGTATGGTGAAAAGGTACAGCCTTTCTTGATATACACCATTGCCATAAACTCTTGTTCTGTTTGAACAACTTCATTTTGGTCTGTGTACAGATGCCACATGAACACAGTGACGTGTTCTGGAATTTCCATACTTCTCAGTATTTTCTGTGGTTCCTACAAACCATTATGGGGAGATAACAAACAAAAGGAAAACAACTTTCCCTTTAAAACCAAAGCCCATCCCTCATGGAACCACGGACATGTAGGTGGTTTGCCATGATCTGAATGAGCAACACATACTTGTACATAGGACATCCAATAGCCCACAGGAAGACTTCTAGAAATATAGAGGAATTCAGCACATTTCAGGGTGAAAGTGTAGGGGGGAAAGTTGCTTGCTTTTTAGGCAGATGGGACAGGACCACCAGCTTCAATGGTTCAAGGACTCTTGGGAAATGCTCATGGCTCAGACTCTGGATCTGAGGGGCCAGAAGCTGGCCTGTCCCTCTGCCTGAGATAAAATGGACACTCTGCCTCCTGCTTCCTGGCAAAGTTGCAAAAGTAGCAGTCTGCTAACTTATGAGTTATTTCAAGTTTCCAACCTAGCTTCCTCTCCTGTCTGTGAACAGCTTGACTGATGTAGTACTGTGTTTGGTATGCCCCCAAATGTCAACTCTCCCTTTGTGTAAACCTGTCATGTGTTACAGACTATGTGCAGGGTAGTGTATTTAGTGTATTTATTAACCTGTTGTGAATAAAATTATGGGCTTGGAGTGTCTACATTACAGGGTTTCCCATGCCACAACTGCATCTATCCTTTTTCTCTTAACTGTGTTTTCTCATTGCAGATCCTGCCCTCTTGAACCTGTTTAATTTGTAAGATAAGAGCTGCACTCAATATTAGCTTTCATACAATGTCAAGTAGCAAAAGTCTGTTGGGTTTTTATACACCAGCAGCAAGAAATGTGAAAGAAAAATTAGAAAAACAGACCCATTTTCAACAATATGGAAGAGCAAAAAAATCCTCACATTAAACCTACCTCAGGACACAAAGAACATGTATAGAGTAAATTATAAACCATTGACGAGGGCTGAGCCCCGGTGGCATAGTGGTTGTGCATGGGACTGCGGCCCACTGGGATGGAGGTTCAATTTCAGCAGCGGCTCCACAGGAGCAAAGGCTGTGTCTCCTACTCCCACCACCAGAGGGCAGTGATGCCCCCCCCAAAAAAACATTGATGAAAAAGTTTACAGCGATATCATGTGATAGATATATTTACAACCATGACCCCCAAATATTAGTTTCTATATTTGTTCCTGTACAACCAGAAAACTCATGGGATTTGGCTCATGGTTTGGAGGTCAGGGTCATTGCAACTATGGGTGAACATACATGCTTAGTGTTCCTATTCTGCCTATTTTTTTGTGTGCATAGTCTTTAAAGCATACAAGCAACCACTCAAGGCACAATAATTGTTCTCTATTCTCCTGAGGAAACAGGGAGAGGATGGGAGTCAGGAATAGGTATAGGATATGGAATGTGGGACTAATTTTCTCCGTAAACAACTGCCTCCTTTGCCCTGAGACCAGAGGAACTGGATGAGGCGTTCATGGCTGCCACTTCTGAACATTTTGATAAACAATTCCTTGGAAGAATCCTAATCAAAAGGGGGAAAAGCATAGAAAAGAATTTAAAATTCTAATGGACTCTGTGCTTTCTGGGGTCATGGAGAATAAACTCTTAAAATGATTACCCCGAGATAATATTTAAATCAACCAAATTTATCCTCTGGAGTCATCTTAAAACTGCCAGTAGTTTGGATTAGTAAAAATGATCTGTCTTGAGCATAATGTTCTCTTAAGAACTATTTATATGGTGTCAAATTGACAACAGTAACTTGAAAGGTTAAATGAAACATTAAGGAACAATGTGTTTAATGAGAGAAGGATAGCTTAGAAAAGGGGAGGGGTTGCCAATGACTACATAGCTCTGAGAATATTATCAAGGTCACAAAACTGCAGACATACAAACTGCTGGATTGGTGTAATTTTTGGTATGGGTATTTTCAAAAACAAAATAAATAGAATATCGAAAGAAAATGTTTAAAAAAAAGAGTAACTCAGAGCAACATATTTACAGTTAACAAGATTGGTATTTTGAGGGGCTTTTTTTTAAGTAGTTTTAAAAGAGAAAACTAGTTTGAAATTTTGACAACACAATTTATACAAAAAGCATTTGAAATAGAAACCATCTTTATGCTGAGTTTCACTGACTAGCCCTAAACCTCACCACCAGGCTGGGAGTAGAATGCAGGCGCTGGTAGTAAGAGGTAGGTGGCACTAGTGTGTCATTCTGTCAGCAGTTAGCTGTAGTGAAAGAAGTTTCTGGAATAAGAAATTCAGCCTTGTCTGACTTGCATTTTCTCTAACGCTGAATAATTTAAAACAGAGAACATTCTCATTTTTCTGACTGATGCTCATCTACTCTTGCTTTCTCTCTCTCTCTCTCTCTCTCTCTCTCTCTCTCTCTCTCTCTCACACACACACACACACACACACACACACCTCTACCTTGGCAAAACCTTGTACTTCTTATTGAGATTTTTCTTTGAATAAACGATGAGAAAGTACTGGTGCTGGGCTGTCTGGCAGTTTTCAGACAAAAGGTGACATGCACACATTCTACCCTATGTCCTAGATTCAGTAGTTGTTTTTTCCCCTAATGAGAGAGGTGCTAGAGTTTTTATGGGTCATGTATGTGCTAAAACCAGAGACCATTACGTGAGCTGTTTGTAATTTGGCAAGAGGGACTATGGGAATTTAATGTTGGATGGGTACATTGGAAATTTTCCCTTTGGGATGTGGGGGCGTAATTCCTTTCATTTTGGAAACAGTTTATTCTCAGATATTTTAATCTATTTATTAAATCTATTTTATTAAATTCTCAGATATTTTAATCTATTTTATTTAATCTTCCTTCTAAAGGTTAAGGAAGGCCAGGAAGTGATAGTGGTGTAGAAAGTCTGGGAATGGTGTTCATGACTATGTAGACAGAAATGGTAGTGCAGGCAGGGTATAATTTAAGGGCTACGAGATTACTAAAATGGTACTTCCCAAGTGTAAGCTCCCCTGGGGGGAGCTGAGGCAGTCAACAGCTTTATCGGGTTCATTTGAGGCAGTGAGATTTTTTTCCTTCCAGTAATTCTTCCTTCTCCACCCCTGCTTCCCAAACAGTTGTCGAGCTGTCATAAATGTAAAGGCCTATCCATTTGTCTCACTTACTTTTGGCACAAGAGAGGCAAGCAATGTAAAACTCAGCATGGAGGAAGTCTCTGATGAAAGAGATGACTGTGTGTGTGTTTGAGGGCATCTAGGAAAATTCTCGTCCGCCACTCCAGTTTTTCCCCTCAACTTGCCTCCAGGTCCTAGACAATACTCAACGTTGAAATTATGTCTGAATCGAGGCCATATTTACTCTGAAAATTACTAATAATTTAAAAAATCCATTGCTATTGAATAGATTCTAATTCATAGTGATCTCATGTATGAAAATGAGAGAGAAAAAGAAAAAAAAGGTGTAGGGTGGTTAGTGCTGAGGAAAAGACTCTAAAAACAGGAGGGAGTCCAGGACATTTTGATGGACAGAAAAGTCATGGCTGAAAACTATGGATGACGTCAGACTCTAGGAGTAAAAGTCTGAATGAGCTATTTTAGGGACCCAAGGTGGCAGGGAGTTAGATTGAGGACAGACTTTGGAGCCAGGAAGTACTACTGTCTGTGAGGGTCACTGTGTAAGGTGAGGAGGTGGAAAGTCAGAGATCCACTTTCCATGGCCTAAGCTTCTCTTGAGACTATGTCCTGGTATCTGCTCTCCTTATACTTAATTTTAAATATTTACAAAGCCTTTTTGTTGTACCATGATAGTAGATTGCGTAGTTGACTCTCATACAGATTTCTAGCAGTCTGCTTATGATGGTATATCATCTTCTATGGGGAGCACTGATATCAAGGGAAGGCTTGTTCGAGGGCTAGCCTGAGGGCGTGATGAAGAAGTGGGCATTGGAATTTAAATCAATCAGTGTGATATGACCCCTTTAGAAGTCTTTGGATCAAACATTGGAAAGCAACCACTCTGGCTGCTGAAGGAAGAGGAGAAGTCTGATGGGAAAAGTTCACACTACAAATAAAAGAGACCCTGCCCCCTTCCTGTGGAAGCTTTTATATTTGAGTGTTATGTCTAAAACTATTTTAGAGTCCTACAACCATTAAAAGCAACGAGGAAGATGGTCACCCCAAAATAATAGAACAGGGAGAAAGAAGATGGATCTTTAATATTTTTGTCAAGTTAGTAAGTCAACTCCCTCTAGAACCACCCTATCCAAGAGGTCTTTTTAGATAGCACAAAGCTTTTTATTCTTTTGCCACTTTTTGAAAAGCAAAGTAAAATTTAAATATCAAAACATCTCATTTTGTGGAGATGTCTATGCCTTGTGGCAAATATGTTTGAGTTATGCATAGATAATAGATGATTAATTCATTTGATGCAGAAAATATTTACTATATATTATCTACACCAACCATGGAGTAATGGTGGTATAGTGATTACACATTGGGCTGTGACCACATGATCAATAATTCAAAACCACCAGAAGCTTCAAGGGAGAAAGACCGAGTTTTCTACTTCTATAAACACTTACAGTCTCAGAAATCCACAGTGGTTTGCTGTGCGTCAGCATTGACTCAATGGCAGTTAGTATACCAGCTCATTCCTTTGAGCACTGTAGAATAGACTGTTCTCTAAAGGAGATGATAAATTATTTCATTAAAAATTTACATACAAGAGATAATTCTACATGCCAATATGTTTAGTTTTATCCCTTAACAAACACATTGAAAGCTTGTTCCATGTCTGTCTGTCTGGCATATAGATAAACAAAATCCATCCTTATGTAAAAGTGACATAAAAGGAAAATTTAGATTTCAATACAAGGAGATCTCTCACACTCAGAACTTCTATCACTTTCTTAGCATCTCCTGAAGGCAGATGCACTTCTCTACTCAGTAATATGGAATTGAACTAGGGACTCCCCGCTGAACCGATGACACTGGTGAAAAGCAAAGCTCCATGAATGGAAAGAATACCAACGGAGCTGTCTCAATAAATGGATGCACTCATTGGAATGTAATGGAACTAAGAGTTCACTCATCCACACTATGAAATGTGGGAGATAGCGACCTGGCTGGAAGAGATGGACATTTGTGCTGATTGCAAAGGACAGCGATCCAAGACAAACTTTACTGAATATGATTTTAAAATGATTGTAGCATCACAGCCAAAGGGAACGGCCAGAAATCCAAGTCATAATCAGAAGAGGAGTTGGGATGGGATATACCATTGTTGCTGGCAGATCGATCTCTACGGAAAGCCAATGATACGAGGAAGATATTTTTCTAGGTTTAATTGACTGTGCAAAGGCATTCCGTTGTGTGAATCATTACAAAATGTGGGTAATATTGCAAAGAACGAGGATTACGGGACACTTAATTATGCTCATGCACAACTTACACAAAGAGATACGATGTGGCTTAAAAGCAGGACAGATGTGCATCATGGTTGTGTCCTTGCACCAAATTTGCTAAGTCTATAGCCTGAGCAAATGATTTGAGAATCTGGACTGTATGGGGATGAAAGAGGCGTCAGAACAGGAGTTAGACTCATTTAAACCTGTGATATGCTGATGATACAATGTTGTTTGCTGCAAGGAAAGACGAAGTACTGAGTGAAGAAGATGAAAGATTACATTTAAACATAAAGGAAACAAAACTCCTCACTACTGGAGAAATGATTAACATCATTATATACAGGGAAAATATTGAAGTATAAACGTTTTTGAATCTTCTACTTTGTAATACACTTGTGGAAATTAATAATCCTTATCTGTTTTATCCTCGCATCTCTAGCATAATTGCCGTATTGTCTTGTTTTTCATAAATGTTCAAAATAAGTATCTTCTGAGCAAATTAAATCTCTCTTGAATAAATGAGCCAACTTTAGCAAGCCTTGAGGAATGCATGAGATTAGCCTCAAATGCTTCAATCCTCTGACTAATGTAGGATGACTAAACAAAAGTTACAGGCACAAATATTTATAATAAAAAAGATTTAAATAGCAGATATTGTCATCATCAACTATCTTGATTCTGGCCTCTGAAGACATGTTTAAAATAAATAAAATACTCCATCTGTGGCTTTTGGTAAGGATGGATAGTGATGTGATGACACACCTTTGACCTTCACCCAGTCATACTTAAATGGAATCCCACATTGTAAAACAATGATACACAATTTTCCATAATCATCATGTTTTTAGAAATCTTTCTTTTTTCACTCTGTTCTTCCTCAAGAATCCTGCAGATTTCCTCAGCTTTCACATCTGGTTTCAGAAGGCCTGTTATCCACTGCTATCAAGTTGATTCTGACTCTGAGTAACCTTGCAGGATAACGTAGCATTCCTCACAGGGATGCCAAAGCTGTAATCTTTGGAGAAGCAGACTGCCCCATATTTTCCCTATGGAGCAGCGATGATTTTGAACCCCAAATCTTTTGGTTGGCAGCTAGCTGCATTAATCACCAACATTCCTATGACGTTACTTATAGAAAAAAAAAGAGACCCCAACCTATTACCATGGAGTAAAATCTGACTTATGACAACCCCACATGTTACAAAGTAAACTGCTCCATGGAATTTTCTTGGCTTTCATCTTAATGGAAGGATCCTTGAGGGTGCTTTGGAACAAGCAAGAGCAAGATTGGGAATTCAAACCCAAACTGTCCAGCTGCAGCACAAGAGAGCGACGAGGCTGTCTGCATCTACAGATATTCACAGTCTCAGAACCCTCAGGTGCAGTTCTACTCTCATCTACTGTGAGCAGGGTCACTGTGGCTAGGAAAGGCCTTGATGGCCATGGGTTGGGTTTGGGCTTGGTAATCTCAGGGGAGAAGGAATCCTGGTGGTGCAGTCATTAAACTTCTCAGCTGCTTACCCGAAGTGTGGGGGTTCCAACCCACCAGCCATTTCCCAGGAGAAAGATAGAGCAAGTCCAGGTAGACTAGAGAAAAAAAAAATCATAGACACGCATATCGATATAAGGGAAAGGTTTATATACAAGAGGAATGGGACATTGAGAAAGCATCCCAGTCCAGTCCAGTTCAAAGTCATAAGTCCAATATTACCCTATTTGCCCGATATCAGTCTATAATGTCTCTTTCCAACTCATGAAGTTACAGGCCAGTGGGTGCAGCGTCCCGGCGCTGGCAGGGGTCTCCCCATGGTTCCTTGCTTCCAGGGCTCAGGGTCCATCAGCAGCATCCAGTGGTGGTAGAAGCAACTAAGCACTGGCAGGAGTCTCCATGTGGCTTCTCCAGTTTCAGAGGTCTGGTTCCATCAGGGTAAGTCTGTGTGGCTTCTCCAGCTCCTCCAGCTCCTGAGACACTGCCATCTCATCTTGTCCGTAGTTCGTTGTCTCAGAGACTGACTCCCAACACCTGGGGAGATGGCTTCTCATCTCCACAAGGGAAATATCGTGAGATTTCCAAGATGTATCAGGAGAAAGCCATGCCCACATGGAGGCCTCATTTGTTACTCAATGGCTAGCTCCAGATTAACAGGCTAGACTCCACCCCTACATCTCAATCATGAAATTGACATATGGAATCCATGACCACCATACTGATTCCATAAAAACTGCATCCTTGGGAGCCTGATAGGGGAGTTGACATCTGTCTTCTAGGGTTGCAATGAGTTGGAATTGATTATATGGGAAAGGGTGTGGGGTTGTTACTTAATCTCTACAAGCACAGATTGCGAGGCCTTTCTCCAGTGACAACACTGGATGGGTTCAGATGACTAATCTTCAGGTTAGTGTTCCAGTACAAACCATTTAAACCAATTATGTAATCTGAATTTCTTTTGTGTATCTCAGTGTGACATGCTGTGGTGGTTTATGTGTTCCTGTGCTGCTGAAAGTGATGCCCCTGGTATTTCAAATATCAGCAGTGTCACCCCTCATGGACAGATTTCAGCTGAGTTTCTAGACTAAAAACAGATAAGAAAAAGGAACAGGCAGTGCACTTATGAGGCATTAGCCTCTGGAAACCTTATTAATAATTTCAGAACACTGTCTGACATAGAACCAGAATACAAGCCCCTCAGGTTGGAAGGTATTCAAAGCATAATTGGGGAAGAACAGGCTCCACAAATTAGAGCTAACCTCCATGACATTAATAGAGCAAAGCTTTCATAATCTTCATTTGCTGATGGGAGATGACTCAAAATGTGAAGAAACAACTGCAAATGTCCACTAATATTTGGAACATGAAAATGTAAAGACTTTCTAAATGAAGTGGAATGGTTAAAGATCTTATGTATTAGTGAGCTGAGTTGGACTGGTATGAGTCATTTTGCATCAATCAGACAAATATAAGGTATACTATCCTGGTAGTGACTGATTGAACAAAGTCAAATACAGATCAGAGAAGGGGAGCATCTAGATTTGGAGGGGTCATTTCCATTTCTGTTGTTGTGTAAATGGGGAAGGAGCAACTTCAAATTTGAAAGGAATGCTCAGTAATCATTATGTAGAACACAAGGATAGAATGAGTCTAGTACTATGTTCCTTGTTAGACATTTGTATTAGTTTCTACCCAACCCTCTGTGACTCACACCATGTGCTATGTCCTACAATGACTTTAAACTGTTCTTTCAGGGAACATGACATTCCTCATGGGCCATCCTACATTTGACGTGGAAACCCCACTGAGTGAACTGGGTTTTATCTCAAAATAAGGTTTAGTCCTTGGACTTACAACCAAAATTCCCCGATATGAGAAGAAGCAAATGATTGTCTTTCTAAGGCTGTGGAAGGTGATTGGAACTTAGTTAGGATCTCTGGCTTTGTGGAGATCCAAATGAAAGGTCGCCCAGAACCAACATATAGTTATTATTTTACCACCTTCTTTGCCATTCTATGACATGTCTTAATCTGTTAGGCAAGATTTTTCCATTATAAATGAATGTTACTAGAAAATTTCACCTAGCACCGACCCCCATGGTCAATGTAATCAGAGCTCAATCATGCAAGAGTTCCAGCTGTATGAATCAAAAGCTCATAGATTGTTGTTCAGAGTTGGGCTATACTAACTTAATTTCCTTTCCTCAAATAAGTGACATTATACATAATTTTGCCTTATACTCCAGGGGACTGATTAAAAATGTTCTTTTTCATAAAATTATAAAGTGACCCTTAAAATGAACCAGAGTTGTACACAATCTGTATACAAATGAATTGTTCTGGGCTCCCTCTTAATTCTCTCCTCAATCCAAGAACATTTAATTCTTATGAAATGACCTTGCTTGATGCTCCCCCTCATAAAGAGATCATCAAAAATATAGGTGCTATATCAAAGTGTGATGAAGAAAGAAGATGGTGCCCGATTATCAAAAATCACAATAACTTGCATATAAAAGACTTCTATTCAGGCAAACAGTCATCTAAGTAAGGAGTCAACTAAGTCCACACCAGCTTTTATTAATATCTGTGATCCAAGGATAATAAATAACAAAATCTAAATCCCAAGAAGGTAAAAGTATCAGAGCTTAAATTGTGAATACTCAAATTTCAGAAGGCTATGGATGTCAGAGGGAGCCCCAAACCTATCTGCACAGTCCCTGTGTGGATTACATCTCTCATGTATCTCCTCTGTTCACAGTTAAGGGATACAACTAACCTTGCTATTAGAGGCTACTGTAAACTTGATTAAGGCAAAAGGAACTTTTAGAAGACCCGGTCCTTTCTTGCCCCTCTTAACCTATTTTAGATTTGTTCTAGTTCTAAATATTTCTTAATTTTTCCTCGACAGAGTATTTTCTCTGGTTTATTTTGCCTGTGATTTTTTCTTTCTTTTTAAAACAGTATATTTACTGTTCTGCTGGTTTTTTTTGTGTGTGTGTGTTTCTCAGTTTAGAAATCACATGAGGGCACCTTTATAGAGACAATAATTGATGTAGTGGTTTATTGAGGATACATAGCATGGAAGAGAGATTGAGAGGATAGGGGAGAAAACAATTAATATTGTCCTAAAATTGATTTTGGTGATGGAAATGCAACTCTTTTAAAATACAACTGAGCAGTGGAAGTGTATGATAGGTAACTTATATCTCAATGAAATTATTGGGGGGAAAGAGGAATGATGCCATGCTTATTGTCAAAATGAGCGCTTTGAGATTTATATTGAAGGGCATTGCTGCTTGTGATCGGATGGCATATATAAGCCAATAATAAAGTTCAATTAATACAACTATTATTCCCCTTTTGCCACAAAGCACTAAAGGCAATGATGAAGAAATTGAATTTGTTCAATCTCAGACTGATCAAACATGCAATCAAGATACATTGGAAATATTTGAAAACTGATTCTCTTAGCAAATATACAATTCTGTTTGATTTGATTGAATTATGGAATGAGATATTAATGAAAAGATACATTGATAATTATTGGCCATTGGAACTCAAAAGGTGGAAACAGTGAAAGGATCAATTGTTGAACAACTGTAGCCTTGGAGATAGAAATGAAGCTAAAGATTGCATGATAGAATTTTGCAAGACCAATGACTTATAAATGGCATGTATATATTTTTCAGCAACATAGCAGCAACTATACGGATATATGGACCTTATCAGGTGGACATAGCAGGAATCAGATTGACTACATCTGTGGTAAGAGGTTATGGAGAAACTCAATATCATCAGCCAAAACAAAGCCAGGGACTAGCTATGGAGCATAGCATCAATTGTTCAGATCAAAGTTGAAGAAAAAATAATCCACGAGCATTAAAATGCAACCCAGCCCAAATCCCACCTGGTATCAGAATCCACCTCTAGAACATATATGATTCATTAAGCACTAATAACTGGATACCTGACAAGTTGTGGGATGACATCAGAATATCATACATGGTGAAAGCCAAAGACCCTAAAAAGACAGAAACAAAAGACAAAACCCAAGGGTCATGTCAGAGAAGACTTTAAAACTTGCTCTGGATCAAAGAATAGCTAAAGTGAATAGAAGAAACAATGAAGTAAATGATCTGAACAGAAAAACAATAGCTAGCTAGAAAAGATCATGTAAAGCATTATAATGAGAGGTGTAAAAGCCTGGAGTTACAAAGTTGAAAAAGAAGAATAAACGTATTTCAAGTTGAAAGAACTGAAGAAAAATTGAGCTTTGGTTCACCATTTTAAAGGATTCTATTGGAAAAATACTCAATAACCCAGGAAGCAACAAAAGAAGATGGAAGGAATACAGTCACTATACCAAAATAATTTGTTAGTATCCATTTCAAGAGGTAGCATATGATTAAGAATCAATGGTATAGAAGGAAGAAGTCCTACTCTTACGGAAGGAATTAGTGAAAAACAGAAATTTATAGAATACTGTGCGGTATTGGAAACACTCACTAATCAGTGCCAAGAAATTTGGAAATTATCTACTTGACCAAGTGACTGGGAGAGATTCACATTGGTACCCATTCCAAAGAAAGGTAACCCAATAGGGTATTATCAAACAATATCATTAATATCACATGCAGTAAAATTTTGTTGGAGATAATTTTTAAATGTTTGCAGCAATACATTGACAGTGAACTGTCAGAAGTTCAAGCATAATTCAAAGGAGGATGCTGAATGAGGGATATCATTGATGATGTTGATGTCTCTTGGCTGAAAGTAGAATATGCAAAAGCATTTGATTATGTGAAGCATAACAAATTATGGATAATATTATGAAGAATGAAAATTCAAGAACATTTAATTGTGTTAGCATGCAAACTGTATATAAATCAAGAGACAGTTTAAACAGATAAAGGGGATAAGGAATAGTTTTAAATTAGAAAAAGTGTGTATTAAGATTGTATCCTTTCACCACACTTAGTCAATATGTACACTGGACAAATAATCTAAGAAGCAGGACCATATGAAGAATGAAACATCATGATTGGAGGAAGGGTCTTTAACAATCTGTGATAATGAGCAATGACATTCAAGTGTCACTTTTTTCCTTGAATAGGACTTTTCTGAAGTTAGTGTCCTTAGAAGTCAATGTTAAGATGGCTCTTCCATCACAGTTCCTGAAAGTCATTGATAACTAAAGTGCGAAGTCTGTACATCGAGCTGAGAGCCATGAGGTCAACATTCCAAACCCACCAGAAGTTCCATAGGGGAAAGCTGACACGTACTAATCCTGTAAAGAGTGAGAGTCTTGGAAACCCATGAGGACATTTCTACTTTGTCCCATAGGGGTCTCTATGAGTTAGAATTGACTCCATGGCAGTGAGTTTGCTTTTTGTTCTTATAACGAATAAGAAGACACTGTACAGAAAGAGCAACAGGAGGGGTCTGGTTCCTGACTAAAATAAAACCAAGCAAAGTTTTCTTCACTAAAGACTCAAGAGAAAATAGGCTGAAGAAGGAGGAAGTAGTAGGGGAGGGAAAGAACACTCCATTGAGCAGCCACAAGCATTGTCTCCCAAACCAATCTATCCTGACTTCATGCCCCATGGAATCTGCCTATTGAACGTGCTGCTTCCAGATGGCACAGTCATTTTTTTGGTGCCAATTAGAGAATAGCATTTACACAATAGAGATAGTATAATTAAAGGGCAATTGTAGTTTTGTTGCAAGGACAAAATAAAAGCTCACACTATAAATCTTTAAAAGAGCCATTTACAAGACTCTTGTACATTTATGAGAGCCATTTATGAGAGCTTGTACATTTGACCTTTGTTGGATCCTGAGCTGCTCCAATTGCGCCAATCATCGGATCTTTGCTTTCCTGAATTCTCCAGACTTTCCAACATATTTGTACAACACAGAGGCTCTGATTCTGGAGCCAGACAGACTGGCGGGCAAATCCGAAGCCACCTTTGACCCTCTTAGGTCTCACTTTCTTTATTTGTGACCTAATAAGAATCTGGTAGTTTTAATTACAGGATTCTGGTAGTGTTGCAAAGGGAATGGTTTTTGGCCAACTATATAAGGTCCATAGTTAATACCTATCTATAAAATACTTGGTTAGCATCTGCCACTTGATTACAAGCTATAAGAGTAAAGATATTTTTGTGCACTCTTGTCTTCTGTTATCTCACTCAACACCTCCTGGAGTAGTGCCAGGCACAGTATATCATTTAAGTATCAGCAAGGTGAGACAACAGCAGGGTTTCAGATTAGCCAATGGAAACTGTATGCATCACAGGAGAAAGTTATCTAATTCACTTCCTTGGGATCAATCACTGGAGCAGGATGGCGTTTTTGGTGAAAGGGAGTGCCCGTGGGGGTATGAACCCATTGCTGTGTCATAACACCAGCCCACGCCACTGATTCTCATACTGGGGAGGTTGATGCAGGAAGAAGTAACATTTCAGTCTCTTGTGTACAAGACCTGCAAGAATCTGAGAACTCAATGGAGGCCGACCGCATCCTTGAGAGATATATGTATATTCATTTCTACTGTGCTTTAATCAGCCATCCAAAGCAGATGATGAAGGACTCTGTGTGCCTACTCTTGCCTCCTCTAAACATATGTCTGATTTCTTTATAGTTATTTGATTATTTTCCTGTATCCTCAGCATAAAGTCCAATATCATTTAGATGGTTCGCAGGGTCATCATTATCTGGCCCCTAACTATCATTTTACATCTCTATTCTTTGAAACTCCCAGCCTCCACACCCAGCCTCATGGAATTCTGTGATGAAGCTCTGTGCTTTGTTGGCCTGTTTGGTTCCACCAGTGAGGTACATCAAGTTGCTCCCATGCCTTCGAATATGATATTTCTTCTGTCCAAAGTACTTTTCTTTCCTCTTCATCAGACTGCTTCCTATTCTGATTTCCAGTTTCAAATTATGTATTTCTTTTACAGCACAACCTCAAATCCCTAAACTAGCTTAGATACCCTCTTGTAAGTGTCCATAGTCTCAACCTATTCTTTTGATATCATTTATTATTGTTATATGCCTTTGAGTCATAGTGACCCTGTGTACAACAGAACAAGATGATGCCCATTGACCATCACTTGACGTATATCTCTCCTTAGGGGATTTTCCTCTTTTTCATGATCCTCTACTTTATCAAGAATTGTGTTCTTTTCCAGGGATGGGTGGTTTTTTGATAACATGTCCTAAGTACATGAAATGAAGTCTCTCCATTCTTGCATCTAAGGATCACTCTGGTTGTACTTCTGAGAGAGCTGTTCTTTCTTCCTGCACTCTAGGGTATGTGCAATATTTTACAACAGCGCCGTCATTCCCCTCAGGAATCATCACCCAGATCCCCTTTTCCAAGTAGATTTGAGGCACCTGCTGGGACAATGCAGTGAACAAAATCCCTTTCTTAGCTCGACACAGAGAACTAGAAAAGCTTATTGCTGGAGTCTTTTGGGGGAGATATTTCATATCAAGGACTCAATTGAAGTTGCGGACCTTTACTACATAAATATCCTTTCAGGGGAATTTGAGAAACCTGAAATGTGTCACTGATACTGACAATCGCAGGAGCATATTGTTAATACAACCAAATATTTTTATCTCTATCCCAGAACTTAGCAATTCTTGACCTTTGTTTCTTAGTGAGGAGCTGTGTGTGCTGCTTAGCCAAGCTCCAGGTTTCCAGTAAGAAAGAAACTTAAAAGGAATGCTACCTTCAATGTCTCATGAACCTTTGAGGACAATCCATATTTTACTGCTTGCTTTTCCCTATTATGTACTCAGATGAGGCTTGCTTAGGCACCTTATCACACTGTCTTGAAATAAAGAATGCTATTTTAGGTTGTAGTACATCTGATGTCTCCTTATATGGCACAGCTTCTGTTTTGAGTTTTGATAAGTATGTATGGCTAGAAATTAATCAAAAGGAACAATTAAGCTCCCTTTAGAAAAGAAGGCATAGAAAAAGAAGGAGTTCTTTAGATTAGTAATTAATTCCAACACTTGTCAGCAGACTGTGGCCCATTTAAATCAAATTTTTGTCTGGATTTGAGACAGCGTGTCTGGTACAATAAGCTATAACTTACACATTTCATATATTCTTTGCTTGACACTTTCCTATCCCCTCATAGTCCACTCCCTATTGACTTTGAATAGCCCAAATCTACAACCACAACAAGAAATCTCAGTCCCATTTATTTCAGTGTTTGGTTTTGTTCAAATTAGGATTACCTTTAACCATGAGACTAGGTAGGGAAGAATTAATTAGATAGCTAAGTCGTTATCATGGGTTTTTTCCTTGTTAATATCTCATAGTGTCCAGTGTAGCTCCAAATGCCTCCAAGAAAGTTTTCAAACATTGACAATAAGAGTATGGAGGAATGATGAGAGGATACATTTAATGCCTTTGGTATTGAATCTAATCCTCAAAGTTTAAGGTCTATCATACATTCACTCATTGATTCTTTCTTTCATTAAGATTTCTTTTTTGAATGCACTATAATACACATAACAGATACACCAACAAATGAGTCAAACAAACTCCTTCTGGTGGAGTTTTCCGTTAGAGAAGCACTTAACATGTAAAAAATAATATACAAGCAAAGTGTAATTATTTCAGACTATTTTAAAGTGATATGAAGAAATTAATAAATTTGAAGAACCACAGAGTGAAAGGATGAAGTGTGGGTGTGAAGGACTATTTCATTTTTTTAAAAGCAACACTTTTTAATTAGCTGGGGGTTAAATGTCAGATCACAGTTTTTGTATTTTTGATATTTTAACAGCTTATCAACACTCCCATTAGCTTTCCCTGTCCCTTCTTGGTTGTGTGTGTGTGTGTGTGTGTGTGTGTGTGTGTGTACTACCTTTCACTTCATCCAATTCACATCTGCATACCCAATATTCTAATAGTTCCCCATCCTTCCCTCTCTCTCCAAACATTGGTGGCCATCAAAGTCTGTTTCTTTAGATATGAAAATCAT
Source organism: Nesogale talazaci (assembly GCA_004026705.1). NCBI lineage: Eukaryota > Metazoa > Chordata > Mammalia > Afrosoricida > Tenrecidae > Nesogale > Nesogale talazaci. The sequence continues at coordinate 55,303 of PVJH01009530.1, forward strand.
TGTTTTAATTTTTAATAGTGGTTTTATGTAGTTTTAGTCCTTTTGTGTGTCACTCACTTCACTCACCACAATGTCCTTCAAATCCGTGCATGTTGTAAGGTGTTTCACGGCTTCGTCAGTATTCTTTAATGATGTACCATATTCCCTCATGTGTACTCATTTACCCATTCTTCCACTGATGCCCACTTCGATTATCTACACCTTCCTGCTACTATGAACAGTACTTCTATAAACATGGATATGTATATATACCCTCCTCTTTTGTTTCTTGCTTCTTTAGTGTATATGCTAAGTAGAGGAATTGCTGGGTCTTATGGTATTTGTATTCCCAGTTGTTTGTAAAGTGTTATGCTTTCTCCTGTGGTTGCACATTATAGCAGTTCCACCAGCAGTACGTTCCAATCTTACCAAACATTCTACATTTGTTATTTCCTGTTTTTTTTTAAACTTTATCATTGATGCCTTGTGAGGTAGTATTTCTTTGTTGATCTGATTCTCACATTTCAAATGCTTAATAATTGTAAGCATATTTTCATATATTTGTTGGATGTTTAGATTTCTTCTTTGGTAGGCTGTCTATTCATGTCTTGTGCTCATTTTAAAAATTAGGTTATTTGTCTTATTCTCACTGAGCTATTTCAGTTTCAACAGATTTTAAAGATTAGTCTCTTGTCAAATGTATCATTGCCAAAGAAAAAATGCTCAAAGTCCATGGGTTCACTCTTTACTCCTTTGATGAAATATTTTGATGGTAATAACTGTCTTCTTTTTAGGAAGCTCCAGTTATCTATTTAGTCTTCTGCTGTGTATGTATGAGTTTGCTATGTTTGATGATGTGCTTGGGCCATATATTAGGAATCTTGTTCAATCCTATGTTGTCATTGATGGTCTTTATAGCGTTAGAGTTTACAGTTCACTTTTTTAACCACCTGTGTTCACTTTTTTATATGGAATATGGTATTGATCCTATTTAATTCTTCTGAAAATGAAAATCCAGTTTTGCCAATATCATTTGTTGAAGATGCTTAAAGTACTTTCACATGTTGCCAAAAAAAGTTGTCTGTAAATGGTTGCATTTATACTTGATCTTTCTAGGATATCCCATCGGCCTATCTATCATTATACCAATACTAAGCTATTTTGACTATGGGGCCTACGTAGCAAGATTTGAGGTCTTGACATGAGAGAACTCCTGCTTTTCTTTTCTTACTTAGTAGTGCTTTGCTTATCTTGTATTTATTTTCTTTCCTGCTAATTATTAGTTTTTCACATCTTTAAAAAATGAGGCTGAGGGCTGAGCCCTGGTGCCATAAGTGGTTGAGTGCAGGACTGCGGCCTGCAGGTTTGGCGGTTATAATCTAGCGGCAGCTCTCAGGAGCAGGGCTGGGTAGTTCTCATGACCACCAGAGGACAGTGATGCCCCCCAAAAAATTAAAAAAAAAAGAATGAGGCTGTAATATAGATGGGCTGATATATAGATTATATATAGATACATAGATTACTTTAAGTACTATTGACATTTTCACAATGTTATGTCATCCTATTCATGAATATAGACGATTCATGATATAGACATTTATGTAGGCCTTTTTTGACTTTATATAATAGCACTTTGAAGTTTTCTTTGTACACATTTTATGTTTCTCTGGTCAGATTTATTCCTAGATGTTCGTCTTTTGTATGGCTATTGTTAGTGATATTTATTTCTAAGAGATATTTTCATTATTATACAGGAATTGGATTACATTTTATATGTCTCCATTGTAGCCTACCATATTGTATGATCTTTTGGTATTTCCAACAATTTTCTTTCTGAGTCTTCTGGGTTTTCTATGCATAGAATAATATAATTTTCAAATACAGTCTTACTTCTTTGACCATTTGAATTTATTTGGTTTCTTTTTGTTTCCTAATAACTCTGGCTAAGACTTTAAATACAATAGGGAATAATGGTGGTAATAAAAGGCTTTTGAATAACAAAAGAATAAGAACATGCTTTGTGACTTAAAGTCAGGAAAGATATTTGTCAGAGTTGTATTCTCTCACTGTACTTATTCAATTTGTATGCTTAGAAAATAGAATCTGGTCTAAATAAAGAATGGGGTAAGGTTTATTAAAAACCTGTCAAATGCAGCAGACACAGCATTGTTTGTTGAAAGTGAGGAGGGTTAGAATCACCTACTTCTAGTGCTTCTACAACCTTCAGTGTGAATTGGAAGATTAAGGATTACAACCTTCAGTATGAATTACACCTTAATGGAAAGAAAATCAGAATGTTCACAATTGGGCCAACAGACAACATCATGATAAATGGAAAAAAAGATATGTCAGTTTGCTTAGATCACAATCAATGCTCATGGAAGCAGTAGTCAAAAAATCACATGATGCATTTGATTAGGCTTAACAGCTGTGTTAGTCCAGATAGACTAGAGAAACAAATTCATAAACATGCATATGTATATAAGGGAAAGGTTTATACACAAGAGGAAGGGGATATTGAGAAAGCATCCCAACCCAGTCCAGTCCCAGCCCATATGTCTGATTCCAGTTTATAAGGTCTTCTTCAGATTCATGAGGCACATGCAATGACACCAGGACAATCACCAGCCAGTGGGTGCAGAGTCTTGTGTATGCAGTGATGGTAGAAGCATCTCAGCGCTGTCAGAGGACTCTCTGTAGCTTCCCAGGCATCTTAGCACTGGCAGGAATCTCTATGTGGCTTTTCTAGCTTCAGAGGTCTGTTTCCATCAGGATAAGCCCATGTGGCTTTTCCTCTGGATCCTCCAGTTTCCAGGACGCAGGGTCTATCAGCATACATCCATGTTGTCTTGTCAGTAGAGCACCTCCAAGGGACCGAGTAACAAGTCTCTCACCTTCAGGGGGGAAACAGAGCCAGATCTCCCAGAATTCTTATAAGAAAGTCACATCCACACAGAGATCTCACTGGCTATCTCTAGATTGACAGGCCAGATGCCACCTGTACACTCTCAATCATAAAATTGACATCAGAGTACATGACTGCCACAACAGGACTGATAATGCTATTTCTACACCTAAAGGTATGGATAAATCTGCCACTTTTGCTAATCCATGGTGTGATTGATACTGATTACTGAGGAGAAATTGGACTGGTGCTACATAATGGAGGTAAAGAAGAATATGTCTGGAATTCAGGAGATCCCATAGGCCAAATCTTAGTACTACTATGTCCTGTGATTAAAGTAAATGGTAAATTATAGCAACCCAATCCTGACAGGACTTCTAATGACCCAGACCCTTTAGGAATGAAGGTCTGGTTCTCCCAACCAGGCAAAGAATCACAGTTAGCTGAGGTGCTTGCCCAGGGCAAAGGTAATACAGAATGGGTATTAGAAAAAGGTAGTTCTATCTATCAGTTAAGACCACTTGATCAATTGTAAAGGGAGGTTTGTGGTTTTCTTTATATATGCTTATTGAATATCTTTCCTTTGTTCATGTATGATGTAACAAATGCCATTAGACTAAGTGTGTTTTCATTTATATTTAAGATAGATGTTTGATGTTAAGTATAAGGTTGATTTCATTAATGTCTTGACACTATATATGGGCTAAAGAATTATGTACAGGTAACAATTTGGCAAGGGATGGACTGTGATAGGTAGATTTATTGTGCCAACATGGCTGAAGAACACATGTGGGATTAATTGAAGGATGGAGAGATAAATGGCTAGGCGAGCCTTGACTTGCTTATCTCTTGCTCTTTAATGATTGTATCAGTGTATGGCTGCTTTAGCTTGTTCTCTGCCTCAGTTGGCAAGCTACACTACCTGTGGGATACCTAACCTGTGACTGTGTTGCTGAAGTTTGAAGTTCCTTCAAGACCTGCTTTGGCATACTACTGGGGTATACATTGCTTGAGCTGGGGACTGTCGGACTCTGTCATCTGACTGTTGGTGAACTGCCTTGCTGTTTGCTGCCTCTGGCTGGATAGGCTGCATTTCTCTAAAGACCGTGACCTTTAGACACCCTTCAAATTAGGAACTGAATCCACCATGACCTTGCTGCCAGACAACTGACAGACCTAAAACAGAATAATACCACTCATGAAGAACAAACTCCTCAGAACAGCTAACCAGTTAAGACCAAAAGAGCAGCAGCATTTGCCCCCAAACAAAGCCCAGAAAATGAGGAGATAAAGAAGGAAAAATGAATACAGAAAACTTAGGGAGAAAATGGGAAGAGAACTGTTACAATGAGAAAATTGCAAGTGATATATTATGAAAGAAAATGTTTATACATTGTTGAATGGAAAACGGGTTTCTCTGTAAATTTTCAACCCAGGCAGGTGTTTAAATTTTCTTTCTGCCTTTCCTTGGTCATGAGGTTGGGGCACTTACCCATAGCAGATCAACATTTGTGTATTATGTCTTCAGAGTCTGAATGAGATGCAGTTTGACAGAGTTCTGCGGTTAAAAGCATTTCATCATTGATCTTGTTCAGTGGATTTCAATCCCAGCAACACTTAGTGGAATTTATTGATATATGTACATTTTCAGATTGACTCATCCCCTTATATCCCCAGCATACTGATTCAATGTGCCAGGGGCAATCTACACAAATTTCACAGGAAATTCTGCTGTACTTTCAACCATGGAAGCCACTGCTGCTTTTGTCTCTAAGTTTTATAAGGTTGCAAATTCCTCAAATACTAAGTGCCTTTAACCTATAGTGATGATTTTTATATCAACTGAAAATTCAAAGCGTTCATTAGGTATTCATTTGAGATTTTTAATCTGTAAGTTTGTGCCAGTCAGGAAGTCTGCCTATGTTTCATTAAAAGCAACAAAAAATTGTTATTATTATCTCTGATAGGTTGAAAGCTCTATTTCCCATTTTGCCCAGAGGCTCAAGATGATAGATCAGCTACTACCTCAAACATTATTGTTTACTATGTGTGGTAGTTAGATAATTTCATGTCAACTTAATAAATAAGCGTAGGAGTGGCTTCTAGCCTGTCAATCAGGTTATAGCTTGATGGTGCCTGTTTGTGGGCATTGGCTTCTCATGAGGATTCTGGGAACTTCATTTCTCTCACCTCCTTAGTCTTCCTGCTGACAAGCCATGCAGAGACTTACTGATTTCTGCAAGAGCCTCTCTCTCTCTTCTTCACCTTCCTGCTGTTGAATCACTCAGATGACTGCTGTAGCCACACTGAGCCCTAGAGATGCTTCCACCACCATCCACCACCATTGGATCCACAAGATTTTACACCCACTGATCTGTGTTATTCCTGCATTTTGCATCACTGTTTGTGCTCTGTGTATCTGAAAAGGGATCTATGGACTAGTATCAGATTTATGGACTAATATTGAACCTATAGACTTGATCTGGACTGGACCGGGATACTTTCTTAATATACAATTACCCTTTGATATATGTATGTATGTATGTAGGTAGGTAGGTATATATATAAGACTCGATTTATAGTCAATTTGATCCAACACATGATGTTTGTCCCACACTTGAAATGGCAAATGTCACTTCTGCTGTCAATTTCCTGGCTGGTAGTACTTATAGGAACTCATCCAACCATGAGGACTGGAGTTGATAAAGAGTGAAATCCTACAATGTCCCTGAAACTGAAGTGAAAGAGATAGTTGGTCAATAGCACTAATGTCTACTATAGCATACTCTTCTGATGAGCAAATATTTTCACTTCCCACACACAAGGTCAGCCCTCTAAGGAGAGAAACCAAATAATTCTCTCTGTGCATGACTTGGCTCAAGTTAAAAGTCATTTCTGGGTAATATGAGGTCATCTTTTTATCAGAGGGTGATGCATAGTACTATCACTGTAGGCTGAGATAGAGTATAGATGTATGTGCATTAGGTACAGATGTACTCATCGTGATGCAGAGAACTAAAGCTATGAATTAAAAAGGCAAGTGTTATGATCTATCCCTATAGCCAATTTGTTGTTGTGTGCCATTGTGAGACTCCAATCCTAGCAGCACTAGGACAGAGTGGAACTACCCAAGAAGAATTCTGAGGCCTAGATATTTTTGAGAGTAGAGGAGCAGATCTTTCTTCCTGAGAAATCATTGGCGGACAGCTCTTTCTTCCTGCAAAGTCATTGGGGATGAGGGGCATTTCCATCTGCCCACTTTTTATTTGGCAGCCAAGTGCTTAACTACTGTGTGATCAGGGCTCTATAAGAAGAAGGAAACAATACTAGATTTGAGACACTGTAACCAAAATAAACACGCCTTTGTAAGTGAGAAGGGGCATAGAAGGAATTGTGAATGTCAATTAGCCAGACTAAGGTCCCTGATGGACCTTAGGGATTTTCCCTTGAGTGCTAAGCTAAAGTTATAGAGACCCATCCTAGAGTAGTACACCATACATGGCCAAATAGAGAGTCAAGAAAAAACAGGAAAGACTCTCAATGACATGGATTGATATAGTAGATTCAAGTTAAACAATTCTGAGGATGCCAAAGCATTGGGCAGGGTTTGGTTTCGCTGGATATGGGATCCGTAGGAGTCGGGGCTGACTCAACGGCACCCCGCTACAATAGCAATGAGCCTAACCTTAGAACGTGCTCTGCAGTGCCAAGGGAAATAGACCTGGCTTCTATAGCCAAGGAAGTCCCATGTAGCGGCTCTATTATTTAGCACATGGGGCAGCCAGGAGTCATAATGAACTTACTAGCATTGGAGGGTATAAGGACTATACAGTGAGAACCTCTACCTTGGAAGTGAAACATTTTCCCTGATTAACTCTGTTGAAATAGTTTCCCTGTTCAAAATTCTCCATGGAGCTCCTCTTTCAGCACCCCCAGAATGAATCTTCTTTTTCCATGAACTAATTTAGAAACATTTTAAATGGTCATTGGAGACCATGCCCTCCCTGGAATCTGAATCGCCTCCTCAGCCAGCTTTTGCTCTATAGACTGTGAGGGCCCAGTGCTACTTTAAATTTCAAAGTTAACGTAAATGTCACAAACATTTTTAGCCCAGGTTCATAGTTTCCTTGTCAATATACCTTTTTAAAAACTCATTAGGATTCTTATCTGTTTGATCCTAGCCAGCTCCATCTGCCAATAGTTCCTTTTTAGAAATACTTTTTATATTTGCATATTTTAAATGTTTTCATTATCTCATGCCTTTCTTTCAACTTACTTGTGAATTCTTTTTATCTTTCTGACTTCCCTGAGAGAGGCACATTTCTGATCCTTTTGCTGTGTGGTAATTGGTCCAACTGAAGCTCACTGTACTAGATATGCTATACTCTTAGATATGTCTCTGTTCTAAAACATCTTATTCCATTCTGAGATTTTAATCTTGTGATAGTTATGGCCTTGATCTGAGCTTTAAAACAAGACTGAATTCTAATTGTCTAAAAAGGCTTTTCTGTTTCATTTTTTACTGGCTGAGGATAGCAAGTTCCCTAGTATAGCTCTACTCAATTCCTGGGTTTTCGTCTTCCTTTTTTGGTAGGTTTATCTTCTCTTATTGTGTGCTGTTAAATGTTACTAACTGTCAAATGCAGACAATTTAACAAATGCTATAATATTCCCTTTCAACATCTTTATTGATATATAAACCTCCATTATTATTTTATTGTATGATGCCACCAAATTAGTCCCTGACTTATAGTGACACTGTGTACAAAATGTTTTCTATCCTGACATAATCAACACGATTGATCACAGATCAGACCATTGTAACCCAAAGATTTTTATCAGTCAATTTTCAATTTTCACGAGATCTTTCTTTCTAGTCCATGTTAACCTGGATGTACTCCTGAATTCTGTTCGATGTTATAGCAAAATTTAAACCTCTAGGCTGAGCCCTGGTGGCGTAGTGGTTGAGTGCGGGACTACGACCCACGGGCTTGGCGGTTCAAATCCAGCAGCGGCTCTCCAGGAGCAAGGCTGGGTAGCTCCCGCATCCACCAGAGGGCAGTGATGCAAAAAAACAACAACAACTAAAACAAAAACAAAAAAATTTAAACCTCTAGTGGGAAGCAAATGATGTTTGTGCTTGAGGGACCTTTGCTGAGAAAAAAGCCATGTCTTCCTCATGGAAGATGAGGATCCTATTCCTGAAACCACCGATGTTCAATAGGTAACCTACTTGCTTTCCAAATTACTATCAAAAGCAATTTCATTAAGCATTGCTACTATAACATGGGTTGTAGCCTCCAATATGTTTTAATTGCTAGATCATTTAGAAAGTTTAGAGTGTGCTGAAATAGCAGAGGAACCTCAAATGGCTTTTAACTACCAACCTTTACATTTGGTTCACATTATGTATTCTATGTGGTTTCATTGGTGAGTCCACTTCACATCACCTCATCGACTGAGATGGTGATTGAGGCTCATTGAAGAGTCCCTGTCTCAAATGCTGCTGGTTACTGTGACAAAAAGAAAGGTTTTTTCCTGAGGGTCTACTTTTGTTTGCAACTTATGGGCCAGAAAAAGTCACAGGACTACCCCAACTACAAAGGGCCTGGAAGTGCAATTCTACTATATGATTAGAATGTGGGAGAGTAGGAATATGCGGGAAATAGCCCTGTTGAACAAAGGATCCCTGGTGGCACAGGGGTTAAGCACTTGACTGCTAATTAATGGTCAGCAGTTTGCACCCCCCCAGCCTTTTGATAGGAGGAAAATGTGATGACAGTCTGCTTTTATTAAGCCTGTTTGTTGTTGTTTTTCTTGTCAGTAATCGTCCAGTTGGTTCCAACTCACAGCTACTACCCTTGGTACAACAGAAAGACTGCCCAGGTCTCACCGTCCTCACTCTTATACTATCCTTGAGTCCTGGCTATTGTATAGAACAGTTCTACTATGTCCCATAGAGTCAGTGTGAGTTAAAATCAACTCAACAGCATCCGGTTAATTCATATATTGATTGAACTTGTTTTAACAGTATTGGAGCAAGGAGAAATTTCTGGCACTACTTCTTTTGTTGTGGGTTATAAAAGCTCAAACCCTCAGACCCTCAACAGTGCCAAATCATACTGATATAAGGATGACATGACTTCATCTTAGTACTTTTGACATGTTTTCAGAGGAGATCACCCGCTGAAGACAGGCTTGACAAACTTCTGCCTCATTAGCTTTGGTGCTCAGATGCATCAATTTAAATAATAATTATATTTACTGGATTTCCTTATATGCAGATAGGTAGTATCTATTGCAGACAGCATTATTCTTTAAGATAAATCTTGAAATGCCAATTTTGATAATTAATACAATGCTATTTCTCTTGAATCTATCATTTCCAGCATAGTAAACCACACAATTTTCTGAATCCAATACCAGTTCATTACAGCTCAGTAACATCTGGAATATCAATCTTTATGCATTTCAATTTCACTTTTTACAACACTCAACTTTCTAGATTCACACTTCATGCATTCAAAATTTCAACTATTTATTGATGTGAACATTCAACAGAGACTTCTTTTCATTTGTTTTTTCTATCCAGTGCCACTCCTGAGAGCCACCGCTGGATTTGAACCGCCAAGTCCGCAGGCTTCAGTTCTGCACTCAACCACTTACGCCACCGGGGTTTAGCCCTTCTTTTCATTTTGAATCATGGCTCAGGAGCAAATGAAAGTTCCAGTAGCTTACTCCATCTGAGTGACTATGGTTCCTCAACTCTACTTTGAGAAGGTAGTTCTTCTTAGTCATATTTTGAGTGTTTTCCAAGTTGAAAGCTCATCTTTTGGCACTATATCTGATAATATTATGTATCCAACAAAGTTGCAATGCTATCCATAAGGTTTTAAGTGGCTAATTCCATAGAATTGGACGATCTAATTCTTCTTCACAGTCTGTCCTTAGTCTGGAAAGTATGCTGAAACCTGTTCACCTTGTGCCATCCTGTGGGTACTTGAAATACCAGTGACATAACTTGCAGCACCACAGCAACGTATCAGCCACCGAAGTTTAACAAGCTGACAGACAAGCGGTGGGGTAAAGTAGGTAGTCAGTAAAAAGTAAGAAGACTCATCATGAGCTGAATTAGCACAGTGGTTGTAACAATGAGTTGAAGCATGGCAATGCTTGTGAGGAGGGTTCAGTGTCTCCTATTATTGTATGTGGTGTCACCATGGGTGGAAGCTTACTCAAAGGCAGTGAACAGCAACAATGACACAGACAGCATGGCACTCAGGGCTGGAGTTGACTCATTGGGAAAATCAGATGATTTCAGCATTGTATTTTTTTCTATGTTTGTTAACGAAGCCAATGGCAAGGTTAAATTTGAAAATAAATATATTTAGTTCATAATTTTGAGAGTTTAAAAAACGTTTCAATCATTTTATTGGGGGCTCTTACAGCACTCATCACAATCCATCTATCCATTCATTGTGTCAGGCATGTTTGTATATATATTGCCAACATCATTTTCAAAGCATTTTCTTTCTACTTGAGCCCTTATCCCCCACATTCCTTCCCTGATGAGCACTTGATCATTTATAAAGTATTATTTTTTCATGTCTTATACCTACCACTGTATCCCTTCACCCACTTTTCTGTTTCTCATTCTGAATATAATATATATTATATTGTGATCAGTTCTCCCTTTCTCCCCCTACTTTCCCCCTTCCCTCCTGGTATCCCTGCTCTCATTATTGGCCCTGAGGGCTTTATCTGTCCTGAATGCCCTGTGTTTTCAGCTCTTATCAGCAGCAGTGTACATGCTCTAATGTAGCCATATTTGTAAGGTAGAATTGGGGTCATGATCGTGGGGAGGATGTTGAGGGGCATTAAAGAACTAGAGGAAAGTCGTATGTTTAATCAGTGCTATTCTGCACACTGCCTGGCTCATCTCTTCCTTGTAGCCCTTTTGTAAGATAATGTCCTCTGGTCTACAGATGGGCTTTGGGTCTTCACTCCATCTGCCCCCTCATTCACATTGATATGACTTCTTGTGCGGGGTTTCTGATATCTGATCTCATTGACACCTTAAGATCACATGGACTGCTGTGCTTCTTCCATGTGGAATTTTTTGCTTCTCAGCTCGATGGCCACTTGTTTATCTCCAAACCTTTAAGACTCCAGATGCTATTTTTTTTAATAGCCAGATGGCATCAGCTTTCTTCATGACATTTGCTTATGCACCCATTTTGTCTTTAGTGATTGTGTTGGGAAGGTGAGTTTTATAGAATACCAGGTTATTAGAACAAAGTGTTCTTGTATTAAGGGAGTACTTGAGTAGAGGCCCAATTTCTGCCCACTACCTTAATACTAAACCAATAATATATGTACAGAGTTCTATTTCCCTATTGTTATATATAAGCACATTTACATATATACAAACCTGTATTTAAACCTCTATGAATGTCTTTCTTTTTAAAAAATGTTTTTATTGGGGGCTTGTACAACTCTTATCACAATCTATACATATATCCATTTTGTCAAGCACATTTGTACATTTGTTTCCATCATCATTCTTAAAACATTTGCTTTCAGCTAAGCCCCGGTGGCATAAATGGTTGCGTGCGGGACTCCGGCCTGCAGGTTTGGTGGTTCAAATCCAGCGGCAGCTCTCAGGAGTAGCACTGGGTAGCTCCCACAACCACCAGAGGGCAGTGATGCCTCACCCCCAAAAAAAACACATTTGCTTTCTATTTGAGCCCTTGGAATCAGCTCCTCATTTCCCCCTCCTCCCTGCTCCCCATCCCTCATGAACTCTTGATAATTTATAAGTTATTAATATTTTGTCATATTTCACACTGTCCAATGTCTCTCTTCACCCACTTTTCGGTCGTTCAGCCCCCAGGCAGGAGGTATGTAGATCCTTATAATTGGTTCTCCTTACTATCCCACCCTCCCTCCACCTTCCTGGTATCACTACTCTCAGCACTGGTTCTGAAGGGATCATCTGTCTTGGGTTCCCTGTGTTTCTAGTTCCTATCTGTACCTATGTACATCCTGTGGTCAAGTCAGATTTATAAGGTAGAATTGGGATCATGATAGTGTGTGTGGGGGGTGGGGAAGGAAGAATGAAAGAACTTGAGGAAGTTATACCTTTCATCATTGCTACATTGCATCCTGACTGGTTCATCTCTTCCCTGAGACCCTTCTGTAAGGGGATGTTGAGTTGCCTACAGATGGGTCTTGGCTTCCAAATCTGTACTCCCCCTCATTCACAATGATATAATTTTGTGTTCTTTGATGCCTGATACCTTGGCATGTTGTGATCACACAGGCTGGTATGCTTCTTCCACGTAGGCTTTGTTGTCTCTGAGTTAGATGGCTACTTGTTTATCCTCAAACCTTTAACACTCCAGATGATATGTCTTTTGAAAGTCAGGCACCATCATCTTTCTTCACCATATTTGCTTATTCACCCACTTTGTTTTCAGCAATCATGTCAGCGAGGTAAGCATCATGGATTGCCAGTTTAATAGAACACAATATTTTTGCATTGAGCGGGTATTTGAGTGGAGGGTCAATGTCCATCTGCTATCTCAGTAGTAAATTTACAAATAGATGCACATAGACCTATTTCCCCATCCTCATATATAAATATATTTATAAATTTACATGCCTTTATTTAGACCTTTATCAATGCCCTTTGCCTTCTAGCTCTTTCCTCTATTTTGTTTTACTTCCTCTTGTCCCAGTATCATGTTTAACCTTCATTTGACTTTCATTAATTCCTCTTGGCTACTCTGCACTTGATAATGCCCTACCAGGCATCCTAAACCCTCCTTGTCATCAATTTTAGATCATTTGCTGTTCCCTTTTCCCATGGTGTGTTGGCTCTGCCCTTCCTTTCTGCTGCCTCCTCTTCTCTTATGTAGCCCCAGAACTGTTAGTTCTGTTGTTTTCCCCTCTGAATTGTTTATACCACCTATTTTATCTTGATAGACATGTAAAACAGTAATAGAAAAAGCACAGCAAGAACACAAATGAAAACAACAAAAATGCCTATAATTAGTTCCAGTTCTGTTTATTGATCTTTAGAAGAGTTTTTCTCATTGAATCTAATGAGGTGCCATGCTTTGTCCCTAGGTCTATATTTGGTATTACATGAGAGATTTGTTGTTTGGTTTCCCTTGATGCTCTGCTGCATGCCCTTAGTGTTTTGCCCCAGTTTGGTGGGGTCAGATTGGGCACAATTTCCCACTGTGTCTCCCGTGTTCACTCCCATAGCACTATGGGTCCATGAGTGATTTCCTGTCTAAGGTGTAGTCAACCCTCTGTCCTCTCTATGCAGGAATATTGTCCTTGGGGAATGGTGAGCCAGGATGTGCTCGAACAGTATAATTGGTTCTATGGTCAATATTAAGCAACATCATAAAAATCACAGTCTAGTGTATGAGAGACTCTGGAGTTAAAGGATTTAAGAAGCAGTGCCACACACCAGTCTATACTGGACATACAACATTAGGAAATACAAGTAGGCAGTAAAATGTTATTGAAGTTTCTTCAAAAAATCTATACTTTTCACTGGACATAAAAACTGAACTGTTGTTGGAGGCTAGAAGAACTAAGCTACAAAAAGCTTAAATGAAAGGGATATTTTATTGAATGCAAATTAAGTCAGTGATTGACTTCAAGAAAAAAGTTGAATAATCAAAACCAATGAATAACTTCCTTGGCTATATCTAATTTTCAGTAACAACTGAAGTTGAAGACTGGGAAGTTTCAACTATGTCTCTCATTGCTACGTCTTTGTTTTGTTTGTATCTTTCTTCTGTTTGTCAACTTCTTTTCCACATTTGATCTAGATTAGTTTTTACATAGATTAGAAAATAGGACATGGACAGTTTACAATTTCAGCTTCCAGATTAGTTTTGGGTTAACTCAATCTCAAATACTCAAGGAAACCCCAATAAATGAACATGATAGCTCAAGTCAGTTATTTATCCTGGTGTCCATCAGCTGGTACTGGGAGTGTCTCCATTTTCAGTTGAGAACCTTGAGGAAGAGATTGGCAACATAATTTACCTGAGATGTGAAAATACTTGAATCCAGCTCTGTGAGTTTCCTTCTGTGCTACAATGGATGATGCAAAGGTTTGGGAGGTTTAAATTCTTGGATAGAATCATAAGTATCTTCACTATTTGTTTAAGTTTTTTTTTAGATGTTTATTATGTAACTGTTTTTTGACTAAACCCAATCTACCATTTATATCTGACTTATTTTAGGAACAACAAACATTTCATTTAATATATGAAGACAATAGATCAAGCAATTTCATGAGGGGATGGGAAACTGTTTTCTGCTATATAGTTTCACAAAGTCTCATATATTTTATCTCTCAGCAGAAAGACTTTGGGAGAAGCATTATTTGTTTCATAGAGCAACATGAGTTCCCAGAGGCATCAGTTTCCATATTAAATGCTGATGTCTCTAAATAGTTTATGTCTCAACCAAGGAACAATTTTCCACTCTTCTATCCAGTTTTATATGGTATTACAACAGCTCAAGACATCATGACTATTACTCAGAGATGAATTGAATGACTCACAACTTATTAGTGATTCTAGACTCTTAACTGACTTCTCTCTTGAGAGATCTAACCAATCTTGTTTCCAAACAGTGCATGCTTGCCCTGTGAAAATTCAGGGTCACCCTCCTACTCCATTAAAGATGTCAATCAAGAGGGCTCAATCTCTGAAGGTCATAATTTATGTGCTGAAATCTAATTCAAATTACCTATCCTAAAAAACTGAGCTGGCAATACAGATACATCCACGTCAAAAGCGATATATTCTTTGCAGGTTGTTTTACACTTTGTGAATGCTTTCCTTGAACTGTGTGATTCACTATTGCTTATTCTCTTTGGACATACACTTGAGTGAGACATGAAAGAGGAGAGAGAAGGTGGGAGATGAGGGGGGAAGGAAGAGAGGTGGACACCTGCACACATGCACAGAACTGTAAGTGGATAATAGTTTGTTTAAAGGACCCAAATAAAATCTCCTAGAGATTTCAGAGACTGTCCAAGGCTTTAGATGAAGCCATTTCAGTATCTATTTATCACTTTCAGTGTTCCAAATTTATTCATTGCCACCAACAAGAAGAACTCAAGTCATCATTTTAAGAAACATTTCTCTTTCATGTAGAAATTTTGGCAGTTATGAGATTGAAATATGGTGCCTATTTTCAAAGGGTTAGTGAGGATATTTGATAATCCTTGAATATAGGGATTCCTTGAAGTGGATGGAATGTTAGTAAAATAAATTGAATCACCAGGGGATAACAGAAAACCTAGTAAGCATGGAAATTTTTTCTTAAGGAAATGTGCCATGCAGGGTGTTTCCAAGGAGGAAGGCACAGAACAGAAACTACAAAAGTCAGTGATGTGTTACACTTAGAGCTTCCTTGGCTACTTGTTAAACTCTAACCTTAAGACACTGTACAAATTTTATTCAATCACTTCTGTAGATTTTGATGTGATGTGTCAGTTCTGTTTTATCTCTTGTTTTAACATGAAAGGCTTTTTTTTTGCTGTTTTATAAATGGTCTTGTTCTTATGCTATTAAAGTTCCCCTTGTCTTTTTTTTCATGGTTTGGTGGTCTAATTCTGAAAATCAGCCAAAGCAAACCTTATGGATGGTTAATGGATTGATCAGCAATTGATTATGGGGAAAGTCATGTGGATTGGGCTAGCATTTAATTTGACAATGTTTGGGGTTGAATTGCCTTGGGGGTCAAATCTAAGATAGCTAAGAAAAATGACATAGAATTGTGGGAATGTTGACCTTCCTGGCAGATCAATGCCACAAGAATCCCAGCGTACCCTCCCCTTTAATACTTCTTCCTGGGGATCATTATTTGAAAAGCACTAAGTAGTGGGTTACGTTTAGGCATTTATTTTCTTAAGATAGTGTTTCCTATAAGAGGAAGGTGTCTGGTTGCAAGGTCGGATGAGAGGAAAAATATATGCTTTTACTGGGAGTGGGTGCTCAGGGAAAGTAAAGTGAGCTTGTTTCTTCTCTATGTGTGTGCTTGTAAAGACATGTTTACATGCAGTCTTATTTATTATATCTAGCTATTAAATAGAGTATAAAGCTGTAATTTAAAACCAAAGCTTCATTATGTCACTCTTATATGCAAGCTCTCCAATGGTTACTCCTGGAAGGAATGTAAATTAGAGATGGTGGTGTTGCCATGTGTCATGGATTTGTCACTAATTCATAGTGTGACCCTATGTATAACAGAAAGAAACATGTCTCAGTTATATAGCATTCTCAGAGTTGCTATGTTGTTTCCATGTGAGAGCCACTTCTTTTTCCCGCAGATCCTCTATCCAGATCCTCTATTTCCTGCTGGATAATGCTTATGAAATTTGGAAGCTCACAGAGTAGGATCACATATTCTAAGATCGCAAGTAAATTGTTTCACTATTGTAATCCTCAACAAAGAACCCAGGTGGCATACTGGAGTGCTAAATCAAAGGTCAGAACTTTGAAACCACCAGCTGATATGAAGGAGAAAGAGGAGATGTTTTGTTCCTGTAAAGATTTGCAGTCTGAGAAATCCAAGGGGTCTGGTCTACTCCGTCTTGCCAGATCTCTGAGTTAGAACGGCAGGGAGTTTGAGCTTTTTGAGAATCCTCAAAGGGACTGGTGCTGGCACTAACTGGAAGGTTGGTGGTTCAAATTCAACAGCCACTTCTCAGGAGAAAGGTGAAGCTATCTGCTACTGAATAACTTATACAGCCTCAGAAATCCAGTATCGTATCTCTGAGTGAGAATCAACTCAAAAGCAGAGGTCGATGGAAAAACCTTCAGGCCTTAATGTTCAAAATTAGGACAATAAAAGTATTATCATAGGATTCTGATGGAGACAAATCCCCCAGTTCATAATAAGCATCCAATAAAAGCTAGCCATCATGGCTTTTAACTATTGCTGGTAAGACTCAATTCCTTGAACCTATTGATTGTCAGGGATACTGTGGAATAGATTTCTCATGGATTTAGTAGTTAGTCTAGATCAATTGAAGGTTTCCTATTATTCAAGATTTTCTGGGTCCTAAATTTCTATTATAGTCATGAAATAATAGTGTTTCTTATATGGATTCCCTAACAATTGGTTAAAGTGATCCTTGACTCATCTTTTAAAGGCCACAGAGAAGTAATGGGAAAAGAAATTGAGCCTGTGCAAGCTGCCCATATTGGCTGGATGCCAACCAGAGACATTGAGGTGAAGGACTTGGTGAGTTGGTGGCAATGTTCCCAAGGCCTTATGCCCAGCGGCCCTTTATTCTGCAGTGAATGCTATTTATAGCCTTCAATTTCTGGAGCCTCTAAGTAAGTCACCTCAAGGGAACTTGTTAAAGAAAAGCAAGAAGCTTCAAGGAGAAAAACACTAGTTTCCTTTCTATAATTATGATATTGAAGACAATCCCATTGAAAATCATATATTGAAGACAATTTACACCTTGACCCTACATCTGACATTTGAATTGCCAGTCCTTAAAAATGAGGAACAAATTCCTCCAGTGCCTGCCGCACTGAAATAGTTTATGCAAGGGGCTGTCTCTTCATGGAGCTTCCTTGAAAAATGAGTCAGAGCAATAAATAGTCTGAGTCAATTAGTTTCTTAAATTCCAAGGGCATTTGCTACAGTGGCATCTCACACCTTACTGGTGTTGATGCACCTCATAGAGTTGGAAAACATATAGAAATATATAGGCATGTTTAGGTTTTGTTAACTACTTAATATTTAGTTTGTTTTGCTTGTCTTTTGATCAAGTTAATACTAGAGATATATGGAAGTTGATGCTCTATTCATCCTGTCACTGCATTAAGCCTAACATCTGTATAGCCCACCTCTTTTTTTCTCCCTACATGGAGTCCCTGGACAGTGCAAAGGGGCAAGTGTTCCATTGGTATCAAAATGTTGGTGGGCTGTGATCTACCCACAGGGACCTCAGGAGTAAAGCCTGGTGATATGAGAAGCTAAAAAATCCGTGGAAAAATTCCATTTCCCCACAAGCTTTCTGAAGCCTCCTCACAGACCTCTAAAGATCACAACCATTGAAATACTATGGGGTCCAGCTATTCTCCGATTCAGATACACATGTAGTCATGAAGAATTGAGCCCAGACAATGCCAACTGCTTGCTGCTCCTTGTGAGAGATGATGGCCAAGTCTTGTTGTTAGGAGAGAAGATCAAGTGTGGCAGGGGCAAGAGAGTTGGGAACAAGCCTAACAACTTCACAGGTCTCTCTCACCAAATACCAGACAGACGCCCACTCAACAGAGTCCCAACTAAATGTCTAGTTCTTAGAAACTTTGGTAAAAGAACAGGTCAGATGATATTCTATTTCAATTTTTCAATTTATTTGGTGATAGGGATGCTATGATAAAGTTTGAAGCAATACGTCTTTGGTGGCAGCTTAGGGTACATGTACAGAGTTTTGAAGTCAATAAAGAAGGAATATAAAAATTTTACTATTATTTAAGAGTTTATAGATGAGAGTTGGAGAAAGACAATCACTGAGAAAGTTGGGTGGTTATCTCTGCTGTCAGCGACAGCCTGAATAGCACCATGAGAGCTGCAACTTGAAAGGCACAGCCTTGTCTTTCCCCATATCACACATAACCCTTTTCTATCATGTATTTTAGTGGGAAATACTTTGAGTTTTTCTTCTTTGATAGGTTTCTGCCTTACACAGGTTCTAGCGATCTCAGTTTTTACTATATAACACCACTGTACTAGCTAGGACAGGGTAGGTTTGACTATAATGACAAGCACCTCCGAAAACTCCATGGTTTAAATAATAAGATTTACTTATGGCTCTTTGTATGGGTCTTTCATAGGTTCTCTGGGGGCCTGTGTGCCATGATTCCTTCCCTTGGATACCCACAGCAGATGCTGTCTGACACTTGGTCTGTAGTTCAGTATCCTGGCAGAGAATTCAACCTTCAGAGTCTAATAACAATTTTCAAATGTTCCAGTGTGGTGACTCTCATTGCTAATTGAAAATCATTGGTCAGAATGAGTCATAGGACCCCACTAAGGTCTCTGACTCCAAGAGGTGCAATTCTACTATTTTCTTAGTTGGGGGGGGCACTGCATATTAAAAAAATAGTGCACAGGGCTGCGAGTGGTCAGGCAGTCTTAATAACATAGAAATAGCAAAATTATAGTGTTAGATACTGGCAACCTATCACTGGAGCACTTGCTGGAGAAGGCTTTACTCAGACTGAAGCAAGTCAGGTGAGTCTCTGCTGTAGAAATGGAAGTCTCTGTTAGCAGAGCCTGATGTCTAGCATACTATTTGAGCCTCTTATTTCCCTTGATATTGTCCCATGATCACCAAGCAACTGCTTGAGAATCAGGCCTTCATGAGGTTTTTCTACAAAGAAGAAAGCATCCAGTATGGTTAGTATTGCTTTTATTTAATATTACTATATTGATGACCTGGCTTTGTAAGCAGTTTTTTTGTGAGTCTTCTTCAGCTTGGATAAGATTCATAAGTTAAATACACACCAGAGCACTGCACAGCTGGAGCTCCAAAGACTATTCACTGAAGGTCAGACATGGGGTTACCGAGGACTCATCAAAGGACATGCTTTTTTAGATATTTGTCAAGATAATCAACTGGTTGATGCTGTGAGTAAAGTGGCTACTTTGTGAAAATCCCTTTCTCTGACAATGTTTATTTAAATATATCAGAAGCACATAGATTGCCCACGATTTTTAAATTGCCCTGAATCAAACCTGACTGGGTTTCTTGTGGGATCATCATCAAGTTTTTGGTCTGTGCTGCAGGCATTTCAAGGTCCAATTGAAAGAGGACTCCTCATGTGGTTTTCTGGAAAGACTTGGGTCTTGTTTTAGGGTGCAGAAGAGATCCCAGATCCAAATTTAATTTAGAAAGAACATTTGTTAGGCATTAAACAGGAAAAAAAAACAGACAAAAATATAACATCAGGATGGGGAATGGTGTAAATGTGTTTGTAGAGAGTCAGAGATTTGAACAGGTTCCTGGGGGCAAAAGAGAGGGAAAGGCAGGGGAAAGGAAGGACACAGCCAATGAACCAAGGGACAAGGGAACAACATGTGACCTAAATTTGATGGTGAGGAGGGTATAGGATTCTTGATCCTATCAAGGGCAATATAGCCCAGAGAAATAATTGAAACTCAAATGAAGGCTGAAAATGATAGTAGGACACGAGGAAAGGAAATAGAGGAAAAAACTAGGAAGCAAAGGAAATTTATAGAGGTCTAAATACAGGCATGTACACATATAAATATATTTATATATAATGATAGGGAAATAGATCAGATCGATGCACATATGTTTATATTTTAAGTATTAAGGTAGCAGATGGTCACTGGGCCTCCACTCAAGAACTCCTTCAATGCAAGAATAACCCAGCATTCTTTGATGCTCACCTTCCCTGACACAATCATTGAAGACAACATGGGTGTTGAAGCAGATGTGGTGAAGAAAACTGATGGTGTCCAGCTATCACAAGATATAGCATTTGGGGTCTTAAAGGCTTGAGGTTAAACAAGTGGCCATGTAATTGAGAAGCAAAAAACCCACATGGAAGAAGCACATCAGCCTGTGTGATCATGAGGAGTCGATGGGATCAGGTGTCAGGCATCAAAGACCCAGAACAAAAAATCACATCGATGTGAATGAGGAGGAGTGCAGAATTAAGACCCAAATCCCATATATAGACAATTAGATATCCTCTTCCAGAAGGATCTCAAGGAATAGATGAAGTCAGGGTGCAGTATAGCACTGATGAAACATACAACTTTCCTCTAGTTCTTTACAGATTAGAGCTGGAAATAAAGGGAATCCAAGACAGATAAATCCCTCCCGACCAATGATGAGAGTAGTGATACCAGGAGTGTAAGGAGAAGGTGAGGGGAGAAAGAGAGAACCAATCACAATAGTCTACATATAACCCTCGCTCAGGGGGATGGGCAACAGAAAAGTAGGTGAAGGGAGACATCATCCAGTATAAGGCATGGAAAATATAAATTAGCAAGGGTTAATGAGGGGTGTGTGATCTGATACCAAGAGCTCAATTAGAAATAAAATGTTTTGAAAATGATGATGGCAACATATGTACAAATGTACTTGACATAGTAGATGGGTAGATGGATTGTGATAAGAGCTGTATAAGCCCCTAATAAAATGATTTTTTTAAAAAAGAAAAGCCTGTGCTAACAAATTTCAAATCTATTAGAGTCCTTATCATGCATACCTCTGCACAGTCTTCTTTCCAGTGCTCATGACAAGCTGCCTCTGCAGAAGCAGTGATTTGAGAAAGGGAGAAAGCCAGTGAGAGCACCCAGGTCAAAACCATAGACTTAAGTGTGAGAACCTTTGGTAATTCTCATGAGCAGCATATTATCATTTCTACCACATTCCATTCATTAGAAGTGAGTCTACTGTCCTTGACACATGTATGGATATATTAATTGTGATAAGAATTGTATGAACCCACCATAAAATGACCTTTTTATCGTGAGTCTCCTGTTAATTCAAAGGAGGGCAACTAATCTTCACTTCTCGAAAGAAAGGATATCAGAACTTGTCTGGACAAAACTTTTAAAGTGTCACATCCCCCTTAATTGCCAGAACACAGACTATGTGAAAGATGTTAAAATATTAACTTGCCACACAAATGTCTTTTGCTATGTTCCCCGACAATGATAGCCATCGTTAAGGCCTGCATATCTACAAAGTAAAATGTCTCACTGCATGTTTGTGGCTCCTTTGAGGAAATGAAACGCTCATCAAGAAGACCTCGGCTCTGCAGGTGACACAAAGCACACTCCTGTTTGCCAGGGTTGAGGACAAGTCATGCAGGACACTTAGTGGATAAGATCTTTTCATTTTGTTTGGGTAGATGTTAGATTGCGTGGGACTTTCCAGAAATCACATTTGTATTTTTCTGCCAAGTTTGCAAACCGATGATAAGTCTGGTTTGCATTTGCACAACATACCAAACACCTTTTGTCTCTCATTTTCTGTCGCTTCATTAAAATCTTCATAGACTTTCAGAAACTGACTTAAAACTCCATTTTAAGATCCAGGGGGAACTTTTTGTTGTTCTTGTTGTTGCCTGTTGGACTTACCACTTCCACAGCAGAAAGCAGGAGCAATGGTAATAGCTGAGAAAAGTCGCTCTATTATAAAGGACCAATGCCTCTATTATAAAAAAGTCTTCTTTTGTTTACCTAGAGGGCATTTAAATTTTTCTCTGAATTTTTAAAAAATCAGTGACTCCATCCTCTGTTCATGTAGTTAGTACTTCTTGAACCCCTAATCTGGGGAAAAGGGGGGAGAGAGAGAGAGACAGAGACAGAGAGACAAAGAGAGAGACAGACCTGCTAGAACCCAGAGCAGGGGCCCTGATGCAGACTAGGAAGTCCTGGAAGCCAGTGCAGAGGAGAAGGGGGGCATGAAGAGGAGGAAGAGGAGGAGGAACAAAGGAGCCAGTCTGATGCTTAGGGGACTAGCTCAATCTATTGGTCATGAAGTCAGTTTACTTTGAGGAGGATGCTCTGAACCTCGGGCCATTCTGGGACCTGTGCTGCTCTGACCAGTGCTTGGATTTTTCCAGACAGGAGTATGAGAAAAAGCCAGCTTCTGATATATATATCACGGGTTCAATAGGCGCAGTTGTACTGTGATAATTATTAATTATTATAATAAGGTTATAGAGAGCATGAGACAGAGAAATCATAAGAGTCAGACATACATCACATCATGGTAGCATGCTCACCTCTGCCGATTGGGTCATCCAAGTGGTGAGTCAGCGAGTGGGGGAAGGGATTACATGAGAGAGAGGGGTCGAGGGCATCCAGCGCTGAGGGACAGGAGAGAGCACCAATCCTTATATACCCTCTGGAGCTATGCCAGCGTCCTAATTACAGGCAAGGACATATGTCACAGGAAGGGGTTGTGCTATATGCACATGTTATAGGAAAGGAAAGTTTCGGGGTCCCATGTGACAAAACCAGACCCCAGACTCCTGGATGTGGCCAAACAGGTTACACTAAAGATCATTAACAACAGCATGTGAATCTGTCCACAGGCTTCAAGGAAAGGGAACCATCACCCTAACAGCAGGGGAGTCAGCTCTATTGAGACACACACAAAGGCCTTAGATAACTGGGAGCTTCAGGGAGAATATCTAACTACTGGCTTCCACCTAAATGCTGGCAAATAGTTTGCTTAATATTTTGGAGTATATAATTATGGAAAAGTCCCGTCTTCACTCCACACAGGACAGCCAGTGTGTGGACAAGGGACTATGGGCTCTTAGATAGACCCCTGGTGCGCAGCGCGCAGTCCAGGGGTTCTTGCAGCCTGGAACTCTCCAGGCAGAAGTGGTGGGGCCTGTGGAGGCCCTGGGAACACCAGCAGGGTCCTCCCTGCCTTATGTACCCAGTAGCCTGGACATTGGTATTTGCCTGCCATTCTCACAGCCCATTGGTGGAAAAAAGGGACTTGAGCCCTTTGGAAAAGCCCAGGCCTAGGAGCA
>PVJH01009531.1:0-78519 GCA_004026705.1 Nesogale talazaci
GGCTATCATGGAATCCACCACCACAGGACCAGGCGGTTCCTTCTTTTCCTTCCCTGCTTCTTCCGTCTCTTTTACCACAGGGCTGGGGTCGGACTCTTCTGAGAAGGCTTCATCTTCCGTGTGCTCTGTCTCTTTGCCCTGTTTCTGCATCTTTTTGTGGGTTCTTTCATGTTCTTCAAAATCTTCTTGTCTGTCACCGTTTCTGATCCTGCCCTGCCAAGAACCATGGGATTCATAAGGGGCATGCCAGGAACAGGAGGTGGGTATAGAGGAGGGTTGGGACTAGGTCGGAGGTGGGTAGGCCCTGCCTGGTGGTTGGCATCCCGGATACCCTGGTTGTGGTACAGATTGAGGGATAACACCTGGGTTCCCCTGGGCCACTCCTGGGGGTGGGGGTGGGAAAGGGGCCTGGCAGGCAGGCGGCATTCACAGGAGGTGGGTGGGCAGGGTTGGAACCTCCTGGGTACATGGTGTTGTGGGGGGCAGGGTATGGATTTGGCCCCAGTTGGCTGGCCTTGGCATTCCACAGGTTCGCCCAAGCCTCTGGCCACAGCTGGAAGTCTCTCAGTCCTCAGAAGGAGGAAGAGCAGGTCAGAGTGTGTCAAGCTCACGGTTCCCTTCACTCTAGCTCCTCTTCCGCCTGAGCTGATACCCAGAGAAAGTACTTATGAGGACTTCATTTCAAATGCATCAATTTTATTGTCAGTGAACCAATATTTTTCCAAAAGTCCTTTTCACTTATTTCCTGTGGAACTATAAGCAGAGAGAAATACAGATGTAGATGATCTTGACTGAATTACTTTTGCTGTATCTTTCCCAAAACTTTTAAATCTCTCTATAATGGCTTCCTTTTTGCTAACACTAAAATATATATAAAATGCAAATCATTACATGCTTCTGTATATATATATCCTCATTTAAATACATTAACCTTCAATTGTTTGATAGATCAGGAAGTATCATAAGAGAGTTACTGAGTCTGGCACACATTAGTATACATGACAGGAATCTAAGAGCAACCCACAAATTCAATAAGAAGAGTCAGAAAACCTGTCCAATGATAATATATGACATGATAAGTTTCTATTTGAAATGGCTTCTGTGAGATTATAAGGATGTACATAAAATTGAACTCATATAACAGAAGTTAAATGATTTCTTTAAAAATAATTTTACTGGACTGGACTGGGATGTTTTCTCAATATGTAACTGCTCTTTGGTATAAAGTTCTTTCTTATACACACACAAAAAATAATTTTATTGGGAACTCATACAGCTCTTATCACAATATAGAATACTTACATTGTGTCAGTATTTATATCTTTTTTGAAATTGAGAAATTAAAAAAACTCATACAACACATCATAATACATACATACATAGTGTCAAGCACATTTGAACATTTGTTGCCATCATCAATCTCAAAATATTTGCTTGCTACCTGAACCCTTGGTTTCAGCTCCTCATTTTCCCCTCCGTTCTCACTCCTCCTCCCTCATGAGCCCTTGATAATTTATAAATTATTATTTTGTCATATCTTGCACTGTTCGACGTCTCCCTTCACCCACTCTTCTGTTGTCCATCCTGCAGGAAGGAGGTTATATGTAAATTCTTTTTTTGGGGGGGGCATCACTGCCCTCTGGTGGTGGGAGTAGGAGGCCCAGCTTTTGCTCCGTGGAGCTGGAATCGAACCTCCATCCCAGTGGGCCGCAGTCCTGCGCACAGCCACTACGCCACCGGGGCTCAGCGTATATGTAAATTCTTGTAATCAGTTCCCCCTTCCTATCCCATCTTTTCTCCACCCTCCCGGTATTGCCACTCTCAGGATTGGTCCTGAAGGGATCATCTGCCCTCGATTTTCTGTGTTTCCAGTTCCTATCTGTATCAGTGTACATCCTGTAGTATAGCCAGATTAGTAAAGTAGAATTGGGATCATGATAGTTGGAGGTAGGTGGGGGGAGGAAGCATTGACAAACTAGAGGAAAGTTGTGTGTTTCATCGTTGCTACTGGTTCATCTCTTTCCTGCGAACCTTCTGTAAGGGGATATCCAGTTGCCAAAGGATGGGCCTTGGGTCCCCAATCTGCACTCCACCTCATTCACAATGATTTGATTTTTTGTTCTTTGATGCCTGATCCCTGATCCCTTTGACACCTCGTGATCACACAGGCTGATGTGCTTCTTCCATGTGGGTTTTGTTACTTCTGAGTTAGTTGGCCACTTGTTTATCTTCATGCCTTTCAGACCTCAGACACTATATCTTTTGATAGCTGGGCAGCATCAGCTTTCTTCACCACATATACTTACGCATCCACTTTGTCTTCAGCAATCCTTTCGGGAACGTATCATGGAATGCCAGTTTAATAGAGCAAAGTATTTTTGCATTGAAGAAGTACTTGAGTGGAGGCATGTGTTAGTCCTGATAGACTAGAGAAACAAATTTGTAAACACGCATATGTATATAAGGGAGAGGTTTATATACAAGAGTAATGGAACATTGAGAAAGAGTCCCACCCAGTCTAGTCCATGTCTATTAGTTCGATATTAGCCCATTTTTCCAGTACCAATCCATATGTCCTCTCCAGACGCATGAAGAACATGCAATGATGCCAGGAAAATCACAGGTCAGTGGGTGCAGAGACTTGTATATTCAGTGGTGGTATAAGCCTCTCAGCACTGACAGGGGCCTCTTTGGCGCTTCTCAAGCAGCTCAGCACTGCAGGAGTCTCCACGTGGCTTCTCTGGCCCAAGAGGTCTGGTTCCATTAGGGTAAGCCCATATGGGCTCTTCTCCAGGACTCCGGTTCATCAACATGCTGCCATCTTGTATTGTCAGGAAAGCGTCTCCCAGAGACTGAGCTATAAGTCCCTCATACCCATGGGGGAAATATCGTGACATTTCCCAGAATTCTCAGGAGAAGCCATGCCCACACAGAGGTCTCATTGGCTATCACTAGATTGACAGGCTAGACTCCACCCTACACTCTTAATCAAATTGGCACCAGAGTGCATGACTGCCACAAGGCCCAATGTTTATTTTCTACGTTAATACTAAATCTATAAATATATCCACATATATCTATTTCCCCATTCTCATATATAAATATATTTACATATGTACCCTCCTATATTTAGACCTCTATGAATGCCCTTTGCCTCCTAGTTCTTTCCTCTATTTCCTCTTATTTTCCTCTTAACACACTGTCATGCTTAGCCTTCATTTAGGTTTCAGTAATTCCTCTTGGTTACATTACCCTTGATCAAGCCCTACTAGGCCTCCTATACTCTCCTGGCCACCATTTTTGGATCACTTGTTCCCTTGTCCCTGGGTTTGTTGACACCACTTTCTTTCCCCCACCTCCCCTTCTCATGTGTCCCTTTGGAAACATCGGGCCTGTTGTTTTCTCCTCAAGATTGTTTTTCAGCTTATCTTATCTAGATATACCTGTGGAAATAATAACATTCACAAAAACAAGACAGAGCAAAACAAAGCAGCAAAATAGAACAATGACAAAAACAACAAAAAAAAATCAATGACAAAAAGAAAGAAAGAAAAAAATAACCTGTGAATAGTTCTAGGACTGTTGTTGGCCTTTAGGAGTGTTTTCTGGTTGAGTCTGATGGGGTGCCACACCCTGGTTCCAAAGTCTATTTTTGGTAATCTTTCAGGACTTCCTTGTTCTGCTCCCCTTGCTGTTCTATTGCATTCCCTTAGTGTTTTGTCTCAGTCTGGTGGGGTCAGACCAGGTGCAGTTCTCACACTGTGTCACCAGTGTTGTCCTCTGTAGGGCTAAGGGTCAGTGAGCGAAGCTGTGTTTCATAGTGGGGTCAGCCATAAGGTCTTCTCTGTGGATTGGCTGCTCTGAGCGGGGATATTGTCCTCAAGACTTGGTGAACCAGGATGTGCTCCACTGTTTTCCTCTTCATTTGGCCTCATGTGCTCTGATCAGACATGTCCCTCTCCCTGAGCTGAAGCTTCAGTGCTGTCCTCTGAAGAAAATTCAGAAGTCATATGTTGAGCATTATAATTTATGTTAAAATGATTTGAGTATGCATATTCAGCCATTTGCTTGTCCATTTGTCATACTTTGGTGACTTACTTGTTGTTTACCACAGTGTCTATTTAAATATTAAGTGGGCCACACTCACAAGGAGACAGCATCAGGGATATCATCTAAGCAACCTCTTGGTTGAAGGCAGATCCAATCATGAGCTTGATTCCATTAAGTTAAATAACATTGGCCTCTACTGCAAAACCATCGAGAATCCTGAACCTGCCAACTTGATATGAAACGTATCGCAAATACATTTAACATATTGAATGCTAACCAAAGAACAGATCAATTTAGCAATGACAGTAAACACATCAAGCGTAATGAAAAGAAAATGTCTTTTAAAAGAGGGGGGAAACAGGATAGAAAAAAGTATAAAAATGGATATCAGAAAAGATGCTAAAACTTGCTGTTGAATAAAGAATCCCTCAAGAAAATGGAGGAAAGGAGGGAATAAATCTAAGAGCATATATTTATAGGATCAGTAATGGGATAGCAGATGAAGCTTGGACCCAGGTGCTCCCTCAATGCAAGAACACTTTGTTCTATGAATCTGGTATTCTATAATACTCACTGGCACAATAAAATCAATGAAGTAAAAAGAGTACATAAGCAAATGTGGTGAAGAAAGCTGATGGTACCCAGCTATCAAAGGTTTTGGTGTCTGGGGTCTTAAAAGTCTGAAGATAAATAAAAGGTCATTTAGCTGAGAAGCTGAGAAGTGGCCATGCCCACAGGGAAGAAACACACCAGCCTGTTTGGCCAAAAGGTGATGAAAGGATTAGATCACAAGCATCAAACAGAAAAAAACATATCACTGTGTGCCCACTTTCCTGAGGCGTCCACTGAGGACATGTGGGGGGATGAGTAAGAGTGGTGAAGAAAGCTGATGGTGCCCAACTATCAAAAGATATAGCATCTGGGGTCTTAAAGGTTTGAGGTTAAACAAGCAGCCATCTAGCTCAGGAGCAACAAAACCCTACATAAATGAAGCACACCAGCCTGTGCAACCATGAGGTTTTGAAAGAATCAGGTATCAGGCATCAAAGAATAAAAATCATATCAATATGTGCCCACCATCCCGATATTATCACTGAAGATAAATGGGTACAGAGGCAAACAGAGTGGAGGAAACTGATGGTGCCCAACTACCAAATGATAAAGCATCTGGTGTCTTAAAGACTTGAAGATAAACAAGTGGCTGTTTAGCACAGAAGCAGCAAAGTCCACATGAAAGCAGTACACCAGCCTGTGTGATCAAGAGGGGTCAAAGGAAGCAGATATCTAGCATCAAAGAACCAGAATCACATCACTACGATTGAGGGGGAGAGCAGAGTGGAGACCCAAGGCCCACTTGTGGGCAATTGGACACCCTTTTACAGGGGAGTTGTGGGAAGGAGACAGGTCTGTCAAGGTGCAGCGAGATAGTGATGAAGCATACAACTTTCCTTTAGTTTCTGAAAGCTTCCTTCCCCCAACTACCATGGTCCCAACTCTACCTTACAAATCCAGCTGGACTGGAGAAGGTACATTGGTAGCGATGGGAGTTGGAGATACCAGGAACCCAAGACAGATGAGCCCCTTGGGGCCCGTGGTGAGATTGGAGTTATCAGATGGGTGGTGAGAAGGTGGAGTAGAGATGGAGCCAACTACAAGGATCTACACATAACCTCCTATCTGGAGGACAGACATTGGAGGAATGGGCTGGGGGAGATATCGGGCAGTGTGAGATACAACAGAACAATAATAATTTATAAAATATTGAAAGTTGGTGGGAAAGGGGGAAGCAGGGACAGAGGGGAAAGTATGGGAAGCTGATAACAAGGGCTCAAGTTGAAAAACAGATATTTGGATAATGATAATGGCAGCAGGCATGTGAAGGTGCTTGGCCCAGTATATGTATTTATGTATTGTGAAAAATAATGCATGAGCCCAATAAAATGATTTTAATAAAAAATAACAAAAAACAACAAAAAATGACCCCCCCAAAAAACAGAAAAGAAAATGGAGAGAATGATAATTTAAATGAACCAATCAGAAAATTTCAAAAGGAGACTTGAGAAGACAGAGTAAATATTATAATGAGGTATGCAAAGACATAAAGTTATAAAAATATATCATTTATTAAATTTTTGGTCAAAGTATACACAGTAAAACATATACCAATCCAACAATTTCTAAATGTTCAACTAAATGACATTGATTACATTCTTCAATCATCCTTGCTGTCCTTTGCAAATTATTCCTCCACTATTCAGATAAACTGCCTACCCCTAACTTTATCTAACTTTTCCAGTTGCTGTTGTCGATTTGATCCCATATAGATTTAAACAACAACAACAAAGTGCTCAGGGAAGACACTCTTTACTAATTAAGCTAAGTTATCATTTGGTTTAAAGATGATGCGATATTTTGGTTTAAGTTTTAAGAATTAGGTCAAAGTTTTAGGTGTCAGTCTCCAGCATCATCAGCTCTATGCAGGTTGGATACCTTGAAAATTAGAATTTTCATTCTGCCTTTCTCCCCTTTAGATCAGAATTAGCCTACAAAAATTTTCATGGAAATAGTCATTAATTTTAGCTAGGCACCATTCAATTATTTTGGCTAAATGCTTTCCCCAGAGTTCCATAGCTATAGCTCAAATCCCTTCAAAGCAAAATGTCAAAAAATATTTTTTTAGCATTCCCAAAAATTATTGAAAAATTTTAAACATAATTTCTGAAATGAGATGGAGCAAGGGATAGAAGGTGGTGTTTGGGATAGAGTCTGTGAAGTCTATGGCAATATTTAAAACTGCCTTTCCTCAGACTCCTTGCTCTACTCCCAGTGGGTGCTCCTGACAATCTCTTTCATATGGGAAGTGGGTTGGATGATTAGAAATACCTATAACAGCCATGCTTTTTTGGTAAGGTTTTCTTTCTCTTAGAAACCTCTAAATAAAATTCTCTTGCAATGCCGCCTTTCTCTTAGCAAGACAAGAACTAAATTTCAGTAGCATCAAATATTAGTTCCCATCATTATTTCTCTGTTCTACTCAGCAATAAGTCCTGCTTTAAAACTCAAATTTGGGGTGTGATTTTTTTTTAGATAAAGCAGCAAAACTAATAAAAAAATTCCAATGGATGGTGGAGAAAATGATCAATTTTAAGACTTTTAAGCCCTATTTGAGAGGTGGTTTAGGACCTGCCTTCCACATCTTAAATAGCTTCCACCGGTGGGGAGGTATACCCTCCTCTGCTTTTGCCTTGTGATCTTTACTTTTCTTCAGAAGCAAAGTCCTGAGTGAGCGCATTTAAAATGGCTATGATGGGTTTCATATTCTATCGTGGTTGACTTCATGGTATCATCCGGCTTTAACAGGATGGAAATTCAACTAAGACACACATAAAAGATTCCTCCCGAAAAGGGAGCAAACAGCAACCACATCTTAGTCCTCAAATTTCTGTTTGAATTTCATTTCATTTCCCCACTAAAAACTAATTAGAAAAAGCACACAAAAATACTTTTACTTGGGGGAACATTTGCTTGAGATTTTCAGGTCAAGCATGTCATGTGAATTACAGACTCAGAGACTTCCAAGTACAGACTTGTGGCTAGAGATTCCCAGATGGGACTTGCTGCATCCAGAGCCATGGATAAATTCATCCTATATTCTGACTGGTACACTACTTTTTTTCTAATTCATGCACTGGAAATGAAGTCTGATCCATTGGTGGAATTATTCCCAACTCAAGATGATAGTTACAATAATAAAAGAATAATTTATAGTTGTGTTATCTGTTTTTCTATTTTTTGGTAAATGAAACCCAGGGATGTAAGCCTACAGGAAAAGCAAATAAAACAAAGGTTTCCAGGAGAGGTGTGATATAGAAGATTGGGGGAAATAGCAGGGAGATCATGTCAAGAAGTCCAGGAAGGAAAAAATATGCTTAGAGACTGATTGTGGAAACAATTCTGTCTGACATGCTTGAACAATGATATGACCTTTGTATTAACTCCCAAATTTTACCATTTTTTTTTCGGGGGGAGTGCATAGATTCAGGGATGAGTTTGAGGCTCTCATTAAAACTTAGCACCAACTTGAGAATAATTAGTTCTTATTTCATGACCCTGCTGCATACTCGCAGGACACAGAACATGTGGGTGGTTTAGCAAAATGTGATGAAAAATTTAGATGGTGTCTGGTTATCAGGAAAAATAGTGTCTGGAGTTCTATAGGCTTGTCTCTAAACAAGCAGTCATCTAACTGAGATGTCAACTAAGTCTACATGGAGGAAGCACACTATTATCAGTCATTGAATGACTGGAATGCATGTAATCCAAAGTTCAAGGAGGGATCAGTAACAGAGACTAAATTGTGAGAATTCCAAATGCAGAAGGTGATGGATCATAGTAGAGCCCAAGAATCATTTGTGGAACTACATAGAAAATGCACCTCCAGAGAACCCCCTACTTAAAGTTGAGGGACAGAAGGAAAGTGGTCACTAAAGAGAGTGCTTGGGAGAGAGGAATATGGAAGACCAAAGGCATAAAATCTGACCTGAACAATTAAAACTTTGTTAGTAGATCCCCTCTATGATGTGGCCTGGACCTGATCTGGTTTTCAAAATTTTAAGTATTTTTGGTTTGCATTGTTTGGTTTGGTTTTTGTTTGTTCACGTTAGAGTATATTTCAGAGGTGTTATGTCAATGGAGGTCATCCTTTTGAAGCTGTGTTATATGTTTTTCCATTTTTCAGTATATGAAATTCAGGATTGATGAGCTTATAAGTGTGACGTATCCAAGGCCGGGCCATGGAGAAGGTTGGAAAGCTATCAGGCAACCATTGAACACTTATGAAGATTCTAAACTAAGCATGCAGACACAAGCCCCTTAGGCCCATGTAAAATCAGTATCTTGGACACACCCACTTTAGATACATAACACAGGTAGCCCTAACTCAGCCAATGGGGTCAACCAAAACCATCAACCATGTCTCCCCAGCCAGAGGTTTGAATATCTTGACTGTGGGACAGATTTGATCTCTTTTACCCTGCTCCTGGTAGGCAGCATGTGAAAAAAAAGGGTCTCGCTCCTCTACACATGTGTCTGCTCTGGGCCTATTCAGGACTCACAGTCTCTTGGACCACATGCTCTTAGCCTCTAGTGTCCTTGGGCTTTTGGCTTCCTGGCATCCCCCCCAAATTCCGCACATGTGGGTGCTCTTTTCCACGTGGGTGTTCATGCCCAGTTGTGGACCCCAGCTCAGCTTCTGTGTGGCATGGCACACTTTCCAGATTTAGTGTATATCCTTTTGAGACCGTAAAACTTGAAACTTGTCCTGTCCTTCATAAAAATTCACCTGGATTGCACAACATGTTTCACCTTGAATTCTTTCAGCATGCAAAGCAAAGAACTGAGGTACAACCCACTCCAGAAACCCAACACAGGGACAGAAAGTAGAATGAGGAGCTCAGGGGAGGGGGATACAGTGTGGGTAGGAGAGAGTAAAAGGGAGACAACTTTAAGGACCCCAGAGTGCCCTTGCTACATCAGGCTAGTGTCTTGCTATTTTTACTTCAAAGAACATTCTGACTACTTCTTCAAAGAGATTTTTATTGTTATTCTGACAGCACATAGTATTTCCATTAATCTTCCTGACACCAAAATTCAAATACATTAAATTCTTTCTTATTCTTTTGCTCATTTAACTCAGTCTTTTGTCTCCTTTCTCGTCACTTTTGCTTAGCTTTCTCTTTCAGTTGGTACTTACAAAAATCCACTACTCTATCACTTCTACTGAAGTGCAGGATTTGAAGATTATTTTCTGTATTTGTCTCAATGAGCCCCTCTTAACGTTAATGCAGAAGTCTTGTGTATCTTGTCTGCTTGGTTTGAGATCTGGCTAGGAGAATATTTCCAAAATGTTTACTATTTAGTTATTTTTTAAAAGCATTTTATTGGGGCTCTCACAGCTCTTATCATCATCCATTCATTGTGTCACACACATTTTCACATTTGTTGCTGTTATCATTTTCAAAACTTTTTCTTTCTACTTGAAACCTTAGTATGAGCTCATTTCCCTCCCCCACCCTCCCTCATGAGTCCTGATAATTTAATTTTTTTCATGCTTTACACTGGCAATTGTCTCCCTTCACCCACTTTTCTGTTGCCAATCCCCCTGAGAGGGGATTATATCAATCATTGAGATCTGCTTCCCCTTTCTCTACCCACGTTCCCCTTACCTTCTTGGTATCACTACTCTCATTATTGGTCCTGGGGTATTTATCTGTCCTGAATTCTCTGTGTTTTGAGCTCTTATCTGTACCAGTGTATATGCTCTGATCTAGCTAGATTTGTAAGGTAGAATTGGGTCATGATAGTGGGGGAAAGGAAGCATTAAAGAACTAGAGGTAAGTTGTATGCTTTATTAGTGCTATACTGTACCCTGACTGGCTTGTATCTTCCTTTGTGGTCCTTCTCTGAGAGGATGTCCAATTGTCTACAGATAGACTTTGGGTCTCCACTCCACCCCACACCCCCATCTCATTCACATCAATACGATTTTTTAATTCTGGGTCTTTGATACTTGATATCTGATCTCATCAACACCTCATGATCACACAGGCTGGTGTACTTACGTCGTGTGAACTTTATTTTGTATGGTCACTTATTTTTCTTCAAGTTTTTAAGACCCCAGATACTATATCTTTTGATAGCCGAGCACCATCAGTTTTCTCCACCACATTTGCTTATGCAACCATGTTGTCTCCAGCGATTATGCCCCAAAAGGTGAGCATCTCAGAATGCTGGTTTTCTAGAACAAAGTTTTCTTGCATTGAGGGAGTACTTGAGTAGAGGGCTAATGTCCATCTGCTGCCTTAACAGCTAATACAACATATAAATATATGTGCATAGATCTATTTCCCTAATATTAATTAACTATTACCTATTCATATTTAGACCTCTGTAAATGTCTTTTGCCTCCTAGTTCTTCCCTTTCTTTCCTTTTACTTTCCTCTTGTCCCACTATCATGTTCAGTCTTCATTCACATTTCAGTAATTCCTTTCAGCTACATTGCATCCTATGCCCTTTTCATCATCAATTTTAGATCACTTGTTGTACTTTTGCCCTGAATTTGTTGGAATCCCCCTTCCTTTGCCCTGTCTCCCCCTCTCCCATGTCTCTGCGCCCCCACCCCCGAACCATTGGATCCATTGTTTCTCCCCCAGATTGTTTATTTCACCTATCTTATCTAGCTATAGATATACATGCAGAGACAGCATTAAGCACAAAAATAATACAGAACAAAACAAAATAACAAAAGAAAAAAGAACAATAATAACAAAAAAGGAAAACCTATAAAAAGTTTGCTGACCTTTATGAATGTTTTCCTGTTGAGTATGCTGAATATGAAGGAGTGCCACACCCTGGCCCTTTATTTGGATATAATCCAACTCTAGAAAATCCAACAGTTCACTCATATCAAGATGTGTTATACAATCACTACCAGTTTTGAAACGTTTTCTTCCTTCTTGTACTTCCTGTTATTAGCTCCCCATGACCCTATAACTTCCCTGCCATACACCCAAAGAACCCTTTATCTAGTTATTGTCTCTACAGAATCTTGTATCTTGGATTTCATATACTGGATAATATAGAAAAATGCATAACAAAGAGCCCAAAAGTCTACCAACAAAGACAAAATGAATAATAGAGTTAAACCCCATTTGAAAGAAAATTTAAAATATTAAAAGGTGCAAACTCAAAATGTGTCAAAAAGGAGATCAAATGGTCACAGGTCCTGAAACTTTTTAGACAGGCGGCCAGTTCACTGTCCCTCAGACCGTTGGTGGTTTGGACTATAGATTTTTTAAAAAAATCTATGAATAAATTCACTGTTGCTACTTCATAACCATCATGTTGCTATTGTTATGAATCATAATGTAAATATCTGATATGCAGGATGCATTTTCATTGTTACAAATTGAACATAATTTAGGCATAGTGAGTAATCACAAAAACTATATGTAATTACATATTGCAAAATCCTTATTTTTAATTACAAATGAATGAAATTTTGTGTTGATGCATGATGTGCCATGGGTAACAGTCTTCATACTGGGTTGGTACCTGTATGGGGGCCTATTTCCATGTGGGCAGGTCTGCCTGAAGATGCATAGAGTAGCGGTAACTTAGGCAATTCTTGTGAAAAGATCATTCAATCTTCAAAGGGGTTGCGACACACAGGTTGGGAACCACTATCATAAGGTGTTTGACAGTTCGATGACTGTTTTTAAAGAATGAGTAGTCTTCCCTTGTGTGTATATGTCATTGGTTTTATATGTATTCTTCTGTTGATGGGATTTGGGGCTATTTCCATCTTTTTGTTACTGTGAACTGTGCTGCAATGAACATGGGAGAGCATACATCTGTTTGTAATCTGTCTCTGATTTGTTTGGGATACATACCCAGAAATGGTATTACTCGTCATGTCCTATTTCTACTGTCAGCTGTTTTAGGAAGAGCCACAATTGCTTTCCACAGTGATTGTACATATTTATGTCAACCAACAATGTATGAGTTCCAATCTCTCCACACCATCTCCAGCATTTGTTATTCTGTGCTTATTATTTTTTTAATTGGGCCATGGATGTGGATGTAAGATTCGTTTTGAGATTCTTTTTGTGCATAGAATGAGATACAAGACCTGTTTCAATCTTTGCAGAAGTATATCCAGTTTTCAGCACCATTTGTTGAAGAGAACATCCCCTTTCCATTTAATGTTTCTTAGTCCTTTGTTGAAAATTGGTTGTCTGTAGAAAGATGATTTTGTTTGGTGGTTTCTGTTCTGTTAATTGGTTTGCGTATCTATCATCATAGCAGTGTTGTTTTGATAACTGCAGCCATGCAGTAGGTTTTGAAGTCAGGTCCACTTTGTTCTTTTTGAGGTATTCTTTGCTTATCTGGAGCTTTGTTCATCTTCATATGTAGTTAGTAATTAATTTTTCCATTTCTTTAAAGAGTGATGCTGGGATTTGGATTGAGATTGTGTTAGAGTTGTAGGTTGCTTTAGGTAGCATTGACAGTTTTACAATATTGTGTCTTCCTATGCAGGAACAAGGGACGTTTTTTCATTTTTATAGCCCTCTTGGTTTCTGGGATTAATGTTCAGCTTTCTTTGTGCAGGTTTTTTGTTTCTTTAGTTAAGTTTAGTTCTAGGTATTCAACTTTGTGTGACTATTGTGAATAGTATTGTTCTCTTGATGTCTTCTTTGGATATCTCATAACTAGTATATGAGTCTAATTAAATTCTTCTTTTTAATCTTGTATCCAACTACTATACTAAATTCCTCAGTTGTCCCCAACAAAGTTCTTGTGGAAACCCTGGAGTTTATTCTATGTAAAATCTTATCACCTATAAACAATGAGAGTTTCACTTCTTCTTTGTCCAATTGTACTCCCTTCATTTCTTGTTGTTGTCTTATGGTTAAGGGTAGGACTTCCAGCACAATGTTGAATTAAAGTAGGCATCCTTGTCTGGTTCCCATTTTCAGTGGAAATGTTTTCAGTTTTTTCCCAATAAATGTGATGTTGGTCATTGGTTTTTCTTATATGGCCATTACTATGTTAAGAAATTTCCCTTCTATTCCTATTTTTTTTAGGCATCACTGCCCTCTGGTGGTGGGAGTAGGAGGTCCAGCCTTTGCTCCTGGGAGCTGGAATTGAACCTCCAACCCTCTATTCCTCTCTTATTGAGTGCTTTTATTAGGAATAGGTGTTGGATCCTGTCAAATTTTTTCTGCACCAATTGATGTAATCATGTGGTTCTTATTATCCATCTTGTTTATGTGGTGAATTGCATTAATTGTTTTTAAAATGTTGAACCATCCTTACATCCCTCATGTTTTAGACAAGGTTGACTAGAACAACAATGCCACAGATACTCATATATCATAGATGAGATTTTATTCATCTCATTTAAAGAAATTGATATCAAGAAGTAATCATATGTCAAGAACACATTCCAGCCCAGTCCAATTCAAGTCTCTAAGTTTAATACTAGCCCATAAATCTTCTTCAGACTAACATAGCCACATGAAATGAAACAAAATTCAGCAAGCTCACAAGCTGGTGGTTTCAAAGCTGTATGGATCCAAGATCAGTGTAAACTTGGCCGGGCTCTGATAGCTCCCACAGTGACCAGTCAGCAGGAAGATGAAGGAGAAAAGAGAGAAGAGAAGGATCCAGGATACACCTTATGAGAGGTCCACACCCCAAGGTGATGTCATCAGCTTGTGACCTGAATGAAAGGTCTGACTCCACTCCTAACCAGGTATATCGCGTTGATGTAAATTGTCTATCTACCACACGTGGTATGAATCTGAATTGGTAATGATACATTATATTTTAAATATGTTGCTGGATTATATTGGTTAGGATTTTGTTGGGAATTTTTGCATCTATGTTTATGAGAAATACTGATCTTTAGTTTTCTATCTTCTGGGGTTTTTTTCTGTTTGGGATCAGGATTATGTTGGCTTCAAGAATGAGTTTGTGTGTTTTCTGTACCTTTTTACATTCTGGTATAGTTTGTGTAAAATTGGTGAACACTTTTCTCTGAATTGGTAGAATTCTCCTATGAAACCATCATGTCCTGTATTTCTCTTGGTTGGGAGTTTCTTGATAACATTTTCTATTACTTTTTTTTTTTTTTTTTGCTACGGGTCTACTCAAGTTACTTATTTTATTTCATTCTGCTTTAATTTGGGTGAGATGATAATAGTATCTTGTACTGGCTTGATTGATGTTTGCTTTTGGGGTTGTAAGAATAGCACCATGTCTTATTACCAGTAATGACACTGGAAATATTTCTGGGTCACTTCAGAGCTGTTCTTTCAAAGTATGGCATGTTTCCAATTGATTCTTTTTTCTGATCAGTCCAAACCTGAGGCACAAACTTCACAGCAATCCTTTCTCATTCCCAAATCTTCTTTAAAGTTCACTGAACCAAGCTCCAATAGAGTCCAGATAACTCCACCTCTTCAATGATCCATACACAAGTGCATGAATTTTGTCTACATTTTCTTCCTTCGGGAAGTTGACAGACATCCAGGATGAGGTTTGTCATCAATCACATTTTACCTTTTTTGAAATGAGAAAAACCCCTTATACATTTGAGTTTTTCCCATAATGCTAACCTTGCAAGTTGTATTCAACATCAACGTTTCTGTTGCATTTTTTCCAAGCAGGAAACAAAATTTCACAGTCACATGCTATTCTTTTAAATTGGTTATCACACATAAAAAATGAGGTTTGGGCTGAGTCCCTGTGATGTAGTGTTTGAGCCCGGGACTGTGGCCCATTGGGATGAAGGTTCAATTCTAGCTCCACAGGAGCAAAGGCTGGGCATCCTACTCCTACCACCAGAGGGCAGTGATGCCCCAAAACAAAAACAAACCAAAAAAAAAAAAGAGATTTGAGTGAAACTACTTTTATGAAACAATTCCTTATGACCAGAGAGAACCTTCCAAGGTGATGCCATTGGGTGTACTAACTCAGAATGAATTGCTTGATACTCACCTAGTGAGGAAAATATCTACCACAAAAACCACCCAGCAGAGTTTCTTCCCAAGTTTTTTATATATCCTAGTATATCTTGATTTTTCTCCCTTGGTATTTAACCTATTTGAGTTCTCTTTGCTTCCTGAATGGTTATCATCTCTTCTATCAGTTCCCTCCATGAACTCTCTTACTACCAAATATTCTCAAGTATAAGTTGAAGCTTTTAGCACATTTTAAATGTAGCTTTGTGGTAAAATTAGGTGCCTCAGCTAATATTCAGGTCAGCTTATACGTGAGTGTATTTTGTATTTTATCTGTAGATTTGTTTGTTTTCATTTCAGTATTCTAATGATATGTGTGTTTTTCTCTTCATGGTGTCCCACATCATCATCTTCATCATCAAGCTTTCTTTAGATTCTTTTGCTTTTTTTATTCTATTGCTTCTTTATTTGATTGTTTCATTTGTTGAAGTCTGATAGACACCCAAGCTGAACAAGTGTGATAGGGAGTGTGGGAGTAGACATGCATAATTTTGACAGGGAATATTTGCAAATGTCTATTGACTTTGGGTGCAAATACATCCACAAACATGGTGGTGGGACATACAAGGGGAAAAAGCTTTGAAAATTTCTTAGACATAACCAAGCACCTTGAAGGGATGAGTCACTGAACCTGAGAGATCAGAACCCTTGACTTTACTTAAATAGACTCCCCAATGTGAGAGCACAACTGTGGTCATGTTCCTAATTGGACACTTTTGATCTAGATTCTACCTACTCTTTGTGGACCCAGACCTAGTGCTGTAGACAACCAGGATATTGGTTGCACTACATCCGTCATCAGCCACCACAGAAAAAAATCAAGTTTGGAAACCCCACAGAGCAAACTGAACTTTACCATAAGCACATCTGTAGCAGAATAAAGGAGCCCAAATTCTTGGATTTCAGGCTGAGATATTCTAGTGTTGAGATATTCTAGTGTTGAGATATTCTAGCAGTTGATGACTATTTGGGTCTTAAAGACTTGTCTCAAAACAAGCAGTCATCTATGTGTGGTGACAGCCAAGTCCATACCAGCCTGTGTGATCCAAGGATTATAAATAATAAGATACAAGGCCAGAGAAAGTATGATAGCAAAGCTTAAATTTTGACTACTCAGTTTGCAGAAGTGTCTGGATGACAGTGAAAGCCCCAAATCCATTTACAGTGTTCTCATGTGGACTAAGCCTGCAGTGAATCTCCTCAGACCATGTACCAGGGAAGTGAATAGCTTTGCTATAAGAAAGCGTCCCTTGGAAGGTGGACTAATGCAGATGTAGTCAGGTTAAAATTGAACACCTTATCATTTGTTCTCCTTTCTGAGTCATTAAAATTTGTTCAGGTTTTTAATATTTTCTGCTTTCTTCTCGATTGAAGTTTTTATGTTTTGTTATTAAGGTTAAGTGTTTTGAAGTTTATATTTTATGCTCTTCATTATATGAAATTTAAGATAGGTAAATCTAAGAGACAGTAATTGTATTGATGGTTTTTTAGAGTTATAAGAAGGGAGGTTGGGGGAAATGGGGAACTAAAATAATGAGTGTAAGGCAGAAGAAAATGTTCTAAAATTGATTGTGTTGATTGCACAACTCAATATAATCTGTGAATTATATGACAGCAAAACTGTTAAAAACTTTAAAATATACCGTTAAAAAAAAAAAAAAACCTATGGAGGTCCATGGAAACCTCTGACATTCCTGAGGTTTCCATGAGTCAGGTTTGACACAAACACAGC
The DNA here is from genome assembly GCA_004026705.1 of Nesogale talazaci. Taxonomy (NCBI): domain Eukaryota; kingdom Metazoa; phylum Chordata; class Mammalia; order Afrosoricida; family Tenrecidae; genus Nesogale; species Nesogale talazaci. Next base: position 17,369 of record PVJH01009531.1, read on the forward strand.
TGCTTTCTAAAATTTTTTTACCTTCAATTATACTTCCGAGTTTCTTATCGATAGTTTTCATTTATATTGACTATATAACATTCATTTATGAATATGTATATTAAAGAGTTTTAAAATAATAAATGTAGATTAAGATTAAACATAGCATAGAACTGTGTAGCAAACCAAAGGAAAAATCAAACAAACAAAAAATCATTGCCATAGAGTAGACCCTGTATACAATTGATAGGTAAGCTTAATTTTATTTACTTTTTCAGAGGCTGAAGATATTTCAAATGAAGGCTTTCAGGTGTGAGATTAAAGTTACCCAAACAGATTCTGTGGTCCTTTTAATAAAACTGCGATATCTGTTTGGCCTCCTCTTACGTGTGGTAATTGTCATTGCATACAGAGTAAAACTCATGTACCTAAGAGTCTATCAGAAGTTTGATGCTTAGACGATGGTAAAATTATGGCTCCCTTCTGAAATAACAGAAACCCACAATTTTTCAACCATCCAAGCAAGTGTTCTCTAAGATTCCTAAAGAAAAATGTGGCATTAATAGTATATTTGCTTTTGTGCCCCAAGGGGAGATTTTCCTATGGGGCTCATTTCAGGTTTTTAATTAGTCTTTTTTTTATTTACTCTGTGAATTACAGAAGGAATGAGAATAAATGTTGTGGAAAATTTGTAAGTGTATGTTTGAAGCCTCATTACTGAGCAGTGACTAAAATATATCCCCCTTGGGGAGACTAGCAAGTCCTGGAGAATTAAAAAATGTCAACCTCCCCTGCCTCCACTTTGCCTCCTCCCCACAGTGAAGGCTCATAAAGGAATTGTAATTGGCTTGTTAAGTGGAGGATAGACAACTACTAATGTAATAAAAGGCACAATCCACTGAATCAGTTTTACACTATCACAGAGGGTGGCTATGAGTCTAAAGTAACTGAATGGTACCCAGTAATGACAGTAAACATGTTTTCAGCTGCTTCATCCTGATCAAACTGTGCCTCTTATCAACAATGCTGAATGTAATTTCATAATAAAAATATTTTGGGGCTAAACTTTCATCTTCTTTAAAATAAGAATGTCAGGAAAAGGGTGTGTAATATGAATTATTCCCTCAAATTTTAATAGAATGTGAATTTGTGAGCTTCTCACTTAGAAGACAGAACAAGCATTAGGTATGCGGGGTGGGGGTGGGGGCAGGAATTTCCACTGAGCCTAGAAATAGAACCAGAATAAGAACACTGGAGGGTATAAATGAAACATCACCCAACTTGAGGGTATAAATGTAACCTCACCCAACTTCACAATTTGGACTTGTAGGGTGGTTAGGATGATTATTTGCAAGCTATGATATTGGTGTTGAGAAAGGAAATACAGACAGGGTGGAATACGCAAAAACACTGAGAGCCTGTCTACAGCTTAAGTAGATGAGCATTAGATAAAGTTTTGCATGAAATGTTTTTTCAAAGATCCTTCAGGAGCCCTACTGGTATAATGATTATACATTGAAAAGCTGACCCCACAGTCAGAAGTTCAAAACCACCAGCTGTTCCATGGGAGAATGATGAAGCTTATTTTCCCATAAAAAAGTTTCTTTGCTAAAAAATTAGAGATTCAGAAACTCACCTGGGCAATTCTACCCTGCCCTATAAATTTGCTATGAATTGACATCAACTCAATGGCAGTGAGTTTGGTTTTTGGTTTGATAACTACTTCTGTAAAACCTCATCTTTCGTGTTATATTGTCTCCTCCTCATTTTCAGCATCATCTCATTTTCACCATCCCTTACCTCTGTCTCATTCCCTCCATCAATTATGCATAAAATTTATATTTATCATATGCATACTACCGAGAAGCTTTATCAAAGTTCTTCCACATAATACTTTCTTTGCTAAATTCTTTGATTACAATTTACCTTTACCTTCATAATTGCTGTCATCCAGGTTTTACATGTAGTTTTAAAGATAAAAAAGTTCCCTTCCAGTACATTAACAGTGAAATCATACAGATAATTCATATTGTGAATACAGTAGATCTAAATATAGAGGCCTCTTGGCTGGCTAATTACTATTAAAATGTGAAAATTTGACATTTTGCTGGGGCATACACAAGCAACACAAATTGGATCTTCTGTTACTTCATGAACCATTTGAAAATTTTCTGGGATAGGGAACAGGAACAGAGACTAGGAAGTATGAAGATGAGGCATGAAGACTTCAGCTGGTAGATGTAAAGGCATCAAGGTTGTAAGGTCAGGTAGCAGTTTCTGATGATTCCACGCAGGCAACATGGTGGACTCAATTCCAAAGAAACAGAGGTTGCTGAGGCAGGATCCAGACCAGCAGGAAGTGAAGACGCTCTCTAGAGCGTCTACTTATACTTCAAGTTGGTTACACCCCTTAGGAAATGTTATCAGGACCCTACGTTGAGTGAGGGGTTGCACTTCACTATAATCTTCTCCCAGGTATCTTGCTCACAGCAAATCCCATCATGGAGTTGGTTATTTATGTTAGAGCACATCATGGGGGAGGCCTCAATTGCCAAAGACTCTTAGGCAAGCCAATCTGATACAAACCCTAGTTATCACACTGCTATTTCTGAAGTGGATGGAAATGTATTTTAATAAGACATACTCCAAATATTACTTTTCATTTCTTTGTTAGGATTCCCCCTCAAATGGCAGAAACGGAGACATGGATTTGTTTGTATGTACTTAAAAATTTTTTTTATTAAAAATCATTCTATTGGGGGCTCGTACATCGTTTTTCACAATACATAAATAAACATACTGTGCCAAGCACCTTCACGTGTCCGCTGCTGTTATTGTTCTCCAATCATCCGCCTTTTCCCTTAAGCCCTTGGTATCGACTTTTCCATCCCTTCCCCACTTCCCCTGCCCTCCCTTCTCCATCAACCCTCAATACTTTATAAATTATTATTGTTCTGTCTTATCTTACACTGCCCGACCCCAACCCACTCCTTTGATGCCTATCCTTAAAATAGGAGCCTATATGTATATCTTGCAGTTGGTTCTGTCTCTCTACCCCACCTTCTCTCCACTCTTCCAACAGCTCCAATCTCACCACTGGCCCGAAGGGGCTCATACATCTTGGTTTCCCCATATCTCCAGCTCCCATCTCTACTAGTGTACCTTCTCCCGTCCATCTGATTTTGTAAGGTAGAGTTGGGACCATGATGTATGGGGGAGGAAGGCTTCAGGAACTAGAGGAAACTTGTATGCATCATCGCTGCCCGGCTGCACCTTGACTGGTGTGTCTCCTCCCCGTGACTCCCCTGTAAAGGGGTGACCAGTTACCCACCAGGGGGCCTTAGGTCCCCACCCTGCTCTCCTCCTCATTCTTAATGATGTGATTCTTGTTCTTTGATGCTCGATACCTGCTCCCTTCGGCCCCTCTTGATCACACATGCTGGTGTGCTTCTTCCATGTGGCTTTGCTGTTTCTGCACTGAATGGCAACTTATTTATCTTCAAATCTTTGAGGCTCCAGACATTCAATCATTCGGTACCTGGGCACCATTGTTTCTTCTACTCTGATTGCCTCTGTATTCATTTGTCTTCAGCGATATCGGAAGTCAATTGGTCCATTGATTTTGATTTTTGTTCTTTGATGCCTGATACCTGATTGTTTCAGCATCTCATGGTCACACAGGCAAGTGAGCTTCTTTTATGGTGGGTTTTGTTGCTCCTGAGCTACATGATTGCTTGATTATGTGCAAGTCTTTAAGACCCCAGATGCTGTATCTTTTGATAGCTGGGCACCATCAGCTTTCTTCACCACTCTTGCTCATGCTTCCACATGTCCTCAGTGGGTGCCTTGGGGATGTGTGCACACAGTGATATGTGTGGGTTCCCCCCCCACCTCGTTTGATGACTATTGCCTAGACCTTTCACCACCTTGTGGTTATGCTGACTGTTGTGCTTCTTATGTGTGGGTGTGGTCTCTTCTCAGGTAAATGGTCTATTATTTATCTTCAGGCTTTTAAGACCCAGACGATATATCCTTTGATAGCTGGGCACCATCAGCTTTCTTCACCACATTTGCTTATGTATGCATGTAGTTTAATTTCAAAAATGATACCAGGGAATAGGTATGGAGGAAAGAGAAAGAGTGGAACAGGGAAGAGGGAAAATTCAGCTAAAGGGTGTTTTATGGAAAACTTTGAATCAATCTCTCTGAGAAACAGTTGAGACACTTTCATCCCTGGAACACTAAGGACATGAAAGAAATTAACATTTAACCACTGGGTTTGTGAATGAATTAAAATCACGAAGTAAGCTCCCACAAGTATTCCACACTTTAGTCACTGTGATCTTGTAGGTCAGAGCAGGATATAGATAAGTTTACAATCAAGCAAACATGTTGTGTGGCTATACCTGGGTACTACTGGCTGCCATAACAACCATAGAAGCCCAAAACTTGGTTTGAGCTATGTAAAATTAGTCATAAAATGTGTTCAATACAGAGAATTTTGGGGTGGGGACTGAACTCAAGGCATGGTAAAAAAAATTCAGAGTAAGGTATATGTGTTAGTCCAGGTAGACTAGAGAAACAAATTCATAGACACGCATATGGATATAAGGGAAAGGTTTATATACAAAAGGAATGGAACATTGAGAAAGCATCCCAACTCAGTCCAGTTCAAAGTTATAAGTCCTATATTAGCCCACATGTCTGATACCAGTCTAAAAAGTTTCCTTCTGGCTCACGAAGTCACAGGCCAGTGGGTGCAGAGTTGCAGCACTGGCAGGGGTTCCCTCATGGCTCCTCATTTCTAGGGCTCAGGGTTCATCAGCAGTCTCCGTTGGTGATAGAAACATCTCAGCGCTGGCAGGGGTCTCTCTGTGGCTTTTCCAGCCTCAGAGATCTGGTTCCATTAGGGTAAGGCCATGTGGCTTCTCCTCTGGCTCTTTTGGTTCCTGGGACACTGCCATCTTGTCTTGTCAGTAGTTTGTCTCTCCAGGAGAGAGCGAGTCAAGTCTCTCTTTTCCAATTGGGAAACACCGTGAGACTTCCAGGAATTCTCAGGAGAAAGCCATGCCCACACAGAGGCCTCACTGGCTACTTATTGGCTATCTCCAGACTGACAGGCCAGACTCCACCCCCAGACTACCAATCATGAAATTGACATCAAGTACATGACTGCCACAGTGTAGGTTAAAATAAGTCAGAATGCTCTTTAGAAGCAAGAATGGCGCGACTGACTTCACATATATTGAACATATTATCAGGAGCTATCAGTCCCTGTAGAGGACATCATGCTTGATAAAGGGCAGGTAAAAGAACAAGACTCTTGACAACAGTGGCTACAAGATTGGGCTCTAACAAAACAATTGTGGAAACAGTGCAGCATTTCATTCTGTTGTATGGCGCTGACTCAAGACATTTAACAACAACAAAAAATGCTCAGAAGGTTTTTTTTTAGAAGTTACCTGTTACTTGGTATGAAGTCCTGTCTCTTATTGCAGTTCTTTGGGTTAAGATATCATTTCTAAATAATAAGTTAAAGAATACTCCCCATTAAATTAGCTGATCTTTCTCAGAACAATGCTGGTCATGATTAGGTTACCCCATTACCTAACATATTACACACATTCCTGTATGGGCATGAAAATCTCTCCCAAGTAGGACTCAGAATTGACCTTCAATTATTCCCCTATTATTCTCATATTTGAGTTATGTCTAATTAAAGGCCAACCTGGGCTTCTGGATAGAATATCTGGAGATGTTGGAGGCTCACTTTTAATTCTGGACTATAACACCAATTATCTAGTTGGATTTCAATTTTCCTATCTGGAAAATGTAGGAGGTAAGGGGAGAATTATATTGGTGAATGCCCAAACTTGATATATATTCAGGACACCAAGAGATATTTAGAAGAGAAATAAAGATTACAAAGTATAGCCACTGGAGATTTTGATTTATTATATATGGATTGAGGTAGTAGGACTATATTTTAATAGGTATGTAATATGTACAACCCTGGTCATATAATTATATATACAGCCAAGTTTGTGAACCACAGGCTTTGATATTTTTAATATTGCTTCAAGGCTATGCTTGGATTGCTAATTGGCTCTGACTCATGGTAACCTTATGTATGCTTGAGTACTTATGGTGACTATTTTGCCAATCCATCTCGTTGAGAGTTTTCCTAATTTTTATAACTTCTGCTATACCAAACATAATGCCTTTTGCTAGAAATTAGTCTTTTTTCTTTTTTTTGGGGGGGGGGCATCAGAAATTAGTCTTTTTCGATGAAGTGTCTAAAATACCATATGTCAGCCAAAAATTCACCATCAAAGTCAAATAGTTGTGTATCAGCTGTCCCTGAGCTTAAGCAATACTCTGGGAAATGGCCAAAGTAATGTTTTTTCATGACAGAAGGGAGGTTAGAAAACATCAAAGGATATTTAGAAAAGAACTATAGGGAAACAAATATAGCCAGGTCTAATAGAGAGATCTAAAACTAAGCTACCAGGCCATCAGGCTCACTTTAAAACATGCTTGTTGGAAAAGGATGCAAAGTTTAACATTGGAAAGGGCAAGGATGGGGGATTAGCAAGGAGAACTTCAACAATTAACAATTTTGGAAAAGAGTGTTCTTAATTGATGGTATTTGTGCTTTGTTGTCCAGCTGTAATTCTAAAAGAAGGATTTTGCTTGGCTTCTACACCAAATATTGTGCAGGTACCTTGATAAACTGGACTTTAAGTGCTGTGATGAGTAACTTCTGAGTTCACACAGCATTCTATTCTTATCTCTTCTGGACATTTGCCCTTTTTTCTGAATATTTAGTTTGTTATGTATTGTCTTGTCTTTTCCAAGAGATTATCATAGAGTTAAAGGCAAGGGCCCTGTTTCATATATTTCATGATCTTCCACCTAAGAATCCCATTGAGTTGATTCAGACTTGCAGTCACACTCTATGTGATTTCTGAGGCTGTACATCCTTATGGAAGCAGACAGCCTCATTTTTCTCTTGTGGCTCAGCTTTTGGGTTTGAAACCCAATGCCTAACCCACGGCACCACCAAGGTTCCTTCTTATCTCCCATGGAGCATGTTAAAAATGTCATTTATTGAAAACACTCGATTTGGAGTCATATGTACTTATGTTTGCGTATGACCTTTATAACGTAACATCTTGGAATCATTTCACTTCCAAAATGAGGATAACAAGACTCAGCTCATAGGATTTGGGAAAAAAAATTGAAGGAAGCAGTATACAGAAAATGAAATTGGATTCAGATTTGTTGGAATTTATATATAAATGTGAAAATTGATAGAGAATTGGGTAAATAGTAAATGATTAACACATGGTAAGTTATTATCATGTTCACACAGCAATTTGCAAATTAGACCTAAACCAAATCTAAACATGTTGCCATAGAGATGATTCCAACTCATGGCATCCCTGTGTATACCCAAGGAGCACGGTGCTCCATACAGTTTCCAATTGCTGATTTTTTTTTCAGAAGTGGTTCATTAGGTTTCTCTCCCAAGATGTCTCTGACTGAACTCAGATTGTCACCTTTTATGGTTAGCAGGAGGAGGGCTTAACTGCTTGTACCACACAGGGTTATATTCACCGATTGCTGATAGATACTAATTAAACAAACAAAGAGAATTTCCAAAATCCTTTCAATTATTATCAAGGGCATAAGCAAGAATGTCGTCATTGAAAAGTTAATTTGTAGACGTGTGACCCCCTAGGGACCGCTAGCTTTCCACTGCTAATGAGGTCCCAGGCCTCTACATCCATAACAAAATTGCTCTATTTCCTGTCACTGGCTGGCACTGATGCCAGAGAAGGATAGATTACATCTCTTCCGAAAACTGGAGGAGAGTCTTGGGCAAAGTCTTGGCCCGATACCCTATTCTTTAGTTCAGATAAAATTCTAAGTTAGCAAAGACTCTGATAAGTAAGCTAGTATGCTGTCATCTGGGCAATTTTCCTATCTGCACAGCTGAGGAAAAGAACTAAACACAGCCCTGAGACTCCAGATCGAAAGAGGTGAGTGATGAATCTAGTTAAGCTTTTCTGATGTTCCCAGTCTGAGTATTAATGACTCTACGAAATACCACCTTCCTTTTCATTCTTTGGGAAATTGACTATGAGGTAGCCACCTTGGGCACATTAGGGCCAATTCCAACCTCTGAAAGGACTATCCACATAGATAGGGCTCCATTGTCATAAACTGGATGCAGAGACACAATAAATGGGCCAAAGTTCTTCTTTGGTACCCTTCTTTTTAGGAAGAGGCAGAACCATCTCACAGAGAATATCCGAAGGTGAGAATTATTTGAGAGGTATGGGAAAAGACCCTTCGGGATCTCAGCTGAAGTTCAAAATCTCAATGTGGATCCAATTCTCAAGAATGGAGGAGGTGACTAGAAGGGGACTTTTGGTCTCTCTCATTTCTCTCTGAGAAACTCTTCCCTTGTTCCCACAGAATGCCTTAAATGAAGATGGCAGCCAGAAACTCCTCCATGATAGAGTTTATCTTTGCAGGATTAACAGATGAGCCTGGACTCCAGATCCCACTCTTCTTCCTGTTCCTAAGTTTCTATATCATCACTGTGCTGGGGAACCTGGGCTTGATTATTTTGATTGGGCTGAACTCTCACCTGCATACACCCATGTACTTTTTCCTGTTCAACTTGTCCTTCATAGATTTCTGCTACTCCACTGTTATCACGCCCAAAATGCTGATGAGTTTTGTCTTGAAGAAGAACATCATCTCTTATGCCGGGTGTATGACTCAGCTTTTTTTCTTTCTTTTCTTTGTGGTTTCTGAGTCCTTCATCCTGTCAGCGATGGCGTATGACCGCTATGTGGCCATCTGTAACCCATTGATGTATTCACTTTCCATGTCTCCCCAGGTCTGCCTACTCCTTCTGCTAGGTGTCTATGCAATGGGATTTGCTGGGTCCATGGCCCATACAGCATGTATGGTAAAACTTACCTTCTGTGCTGACACGTTTGTCAATCATTACATGTGTGACATCCTTCCCCTTCTTGAGCAATCTTGCACTAGCACGTATGTGAATGAGATGGTTGTTTATATTGTTGTAGGACTTGATATCGGTGTGCCCACAGTTACCATCTTCATTTCTTATGCCTGTATCCTTTCTAGTATTCTCCGCATGCGCTCTGCTGAGGGACGGTCTAAAGCCTTCAGCACTTGCAGCTCTCACATCATCGCAGTCTCTCTTTTCTTTGGATCAGGAGCATTCATGTACCTCAAACCATCTTCTCTTTTGCCTATGAATCAGGGGAAAGTGTCTTCTCTGTTCTATACCATTGTGGTGCCCATGATCAACCCACTAATCTACAGTTTGAGGAACAAAGATGTGAAAATTGGTCTCAAGAAAATTTTAAGTAAAAAGTCATTCTCCTGAGACAAGGACAATTCATATGAGAGGGACTCTTTTTGCTCAGTTAGGCGAATCAGGCTTCAGTGCTGACAAGGAAGAAATTTTGACTCTTTTTAAAAACAATTTCCCCTCCCCAATTTCTGTGCTCGTCGCTATTGAGGCAATTACAACTCAAGGCCACCCCATATGTCTCAGAGTGCAACTGCACTCCCTAGGTGTCGCATGGCTAGTTATTTGGGGAATCAGATGATTAGGTCTTTTTTTTTTTTTTTTGAGTCAACTTTGGCTGAATGCAAACTTTCAGGTTTTCAGTTGGTAGAATTGGAAGTTTCATAGTGATTTTATGGAGGGAAGATTACTATCTCACCCTTGTTATTAAAAGTAAGCAATTTTAGATACTTGGATCCTTTTTACACTTTCATACATCAATTTAAACACTCATTAATGATTTTTGCCTAAATAAGTTATCACTCAGATGATTATAAAACAGATTCTTTTTTTTGCCTCCACCATTTCCCTCCAGTTTTCAGTTATCATTCTACTTTTAGGATATGTCTTTTCTTCTCCTTCACTTATAGATTTATGTCATTATAGAAATGTATTCAATGTTCACCTAATGTGTTATAATTAATTATTACCATTATTTTTTGCTTAAGTTATCCCCAGCTTGGCCAGGGTGAACCTCTTCACACTGACTCATATGTTCTTTTGACATATCCCTATCAGGATTTTGAGCAGCAAGAAACATGTTCAAGATCAGTGCTCAGCTCTATTTAGAGATGGATAAATTTTAAAACTAAGACATGCATGCTAGATGGAATGATCTATATTTAATAGGATTCTGTGTTAATAGGATTATAATTATATGAATAGTTATGCTTATTAAGTTAATTTGCTGTGTTTTTCCATGTGAAGGTTGGTCTGTAAGAAAGTGATAAAGTGGCTATTTATGAAGGAACCAATCATTTATGGCTCAAATTTTATCATTCCTAAGTATCCTCTATCATTATCATTACGCTTTTACTGTCTCACATGCCATTTTCCTATGATAGCAATCAGTGACTGTTTGCACTGCATGAAAGGGAGAAATAAGCATTTGGTGGGAAGAAAATCAGGCCTGGGGTACTTATTCAGACAATTTTAATTGTCCAGACAATTTGAATATTGCTTAATATGGTTTTCCAGAAGGATATGCTGATGATCCCAATTTCTTCTTCCAGTCATATTGTTTCTTGCATTGCTCTTTATAACTCTCCAGATCATGCTTTGAGAATAGAGGTGGACATACGGTTTCCATTCAGGGACTCATGTTCTTCAAACTTTACATAACATTTGTTAAGACTTTCTATGTGTGATAGTCTTATTTAATCCTCACAACTGCATGACATAATTATTTCTATTTTTCAGATTTGTAAACCAAGCTAAAAGAAGTTAGGGAACTTTTCCTGCGATTTTACAGATAGTAATGGTGGAGCAAAGAATTAAATGTAAGCCATCTGATTTGAAGTCTCTTAACACTAACTGACTTCTGGAGGGTTCAATGTGGTGCATATATAGGCCTTTTGTTCAATGTCTGTTATTGTCCATATCTCATTTGACCTGAATGAGTCTTCATATGCTTTTATTTGGAAACAATTTGTCAGAATCATATATCAAAGGAATTATCATAAAGGTTTTTTCTTCTTTCCAGTTACTGTTGGTAGGCTTAGTGATGAACAACTATGAGATCTGCTGGATGATTAAGATATGGATTGTGAAGTAATTTCTTTATTGGAAGTTATGTTCACAACAGGGAGCTCAATGCCTGTCTGATATAGAAAGTGTTAAACATAGTTGAACAAATTCCTAGCAAAATCTTAAAATATTTGAATATATTGTGTTGAATTATTTTTCTAAAATTTGTAAAAGCAATACTTGAGTGTTGTAGGAATATGTGAAAATAAAGAAAGGCAAAGATTTTTTAAAATCATGATCCCTTCATTTAGAGCTAACTGTCCTTTTAACTGTTTGAGGTTTATGAGGAGACTTCTAAAAGTTTTGGGGAAATGGAATGAAAAGATAATGTAATTTTCCATGAATTTTTTGAAATTCTCTTTGTTTTTTCCTTTGGCATGTTCTTTATCTATATATAGGTATAGTTTTAATGGCTCCTATCAATTTTCAGAATTATAAATGGATAGATAAGATCTGTACTATAAAGAGTATTGTATAAACTTATTTTCATTGCATAGTGCCTTGTGAAGAACTTTCCAAGTGATTAAATATGTATATGAATATCATGATTTTAAAATTACTATATTGATTGTGTTAAAAGCTGTAGGGTCAATGGAATGATGCAAAGCTATTTTCTTTGCCATTTTGTGTGTATATATGTATATATATATATACATATATATATATATATATTTCCTCCCCCTCCCTCAATAACTTTGTAACAGTCATCTGTTCGCTGGATCACATTTGTTTTTCAAATTTTAAGAGCAGCTTTCTCTTTGATCTATTTTTCTCTTTTCTCAATCTTTTAATTTATGCTTGATTCGCTTCATCAGACTTTAATATCAACTCTCTATTTCCCTCCCACCACCATGGTGCAGGTTTTCTTGTCTGCAAGCTCATCTTCCTCATGTCCTAAAGTCAAAATTGCATGTCTAGTGTTTCCAAGCCCCTGTAAAGTCTAAACTCTACAGTGTCAGCCAGTCTGAGTCCTAACTACCCACAACTTTACTCTTCCTAGAAGGAGACGAGCCTTGATTTAAAAGGCAGGCAAATAAAGAGAGATATCCTTTCTCCATCCCTTCTCTCTCCCTCACCATATCTTTTCCCTTTGTATCCAAGGCATGTACGAAAAGTTGGAAGGAGAGACGTGCAATGTGACTCACTGTAGCCCAGTCCCCATGCCAAACATCTTTCCACATTTTCTTCTTAAAGCAGGACCTCACGCTCTTCTCTTTCATTTATAACCCTATCCCCTGGGTTTTATACTTCTCAATTTAAGCCTAAAATAATAAATTTCATGTGTGTTGTGCAAAGAGAAAAGTATAGGATCACATTGTGCATACGTGTCCAAACTGAGTCACTTTATTTGAAGTAAAGTTGATATTTTTATCTTTCTTTGGGTACTTTATCTAATGTTTCTATTGCTTCTAGAGTCAGAGAGGGAAGAGACATGTCTTGAATTATCACCCTTAATTCACCCTATGAAACTCCCACTTCTTCCATTCAAGTATACAATGATTCAGTACTTAATGTTACTTGTCATTCCTCAGATTTATAAAAAGATTAATCTCGATTCCAGCTCCCAGGAGCAAAGGCTGGGCTTCCTATTACCACCACCGGAGGGCAGTGATGCCTAACAAAAAAAAAAGATTAATCAAAGAGAAAGCTTTTTATTTTCAGTTTTGATATTTCCTTTGCTCAGAATGCCTTTCTGATTTTCTCTGCTAGTAAACTTCTACTTATTATTCAAGATGAATAGTAACACAATTCAAAGCTATCATAATCCCAATTGTGTATTTTGGCAGTCATATGCTCATGTTAATTTTATGATTTAAATGTAGGGGTGGAATCTAGTCTGTTAATCTGGAGATAGCCATTGAGTAGTCAATGAGGCCTTTGTGTGGGCATGGCTTTCTCCTGAGACTTCTGGGAAATCTCGCGATATTTCCCTCATGAAGATGAGAAGCTATCTCCCTGGTTGTTGGGAGTTAGTCTCAGAGAGACGAGGAATCACGAACAAGACAAGAAGGCAGTGTCTGAAGAGCTGGAGGAGCCAGCAGATAGACCACATGGCCTTGCCCTGATGGAGCCAGACCTCTGAAGCTGGGGCAGCCACATGGAGACCTCTGCAAGTGATGAGTTGCTTCTGCTGTTGCTAGACCCTGGGTCCTGGAAGCAAGGAGCTATGTGGAGACCCCTGCCAGCGCCAGGATTCTGCACCCACTGACCAGTGACTTCGTGAGGCAGAAGGAGACTTTATATACTGATTTTGGGAATATGGGTTAATATTGGACTTATGACTTTGAACTGGACTGGGCTGGGATGTTTTCTCAATGTCCTGTTCCTCTTGTATATAAACCTTTTCCTTATATCCATATGCGTGTCTAGTTTACCCAGACTAACACATGTATTTTAATAGTTACAAAGTGACACTTGGAGACAACTTATGAATAAAGAACTATTACAAAATAACCTGATATAAACACAAAGGTATATTTTCTATAATAGTGTCTGTTTTCTAAGAACATAGTTATTTTTTAATTTACTAAGTATGTAAAATATATATGAAACATCAATATTAAAGACACCTTATTTGACAATAAAGTGAATATAGAACACATAAAATAAACTCTATTATACATGTGACTACTTGAAACATGTTATCTATTTAATTAGTAACAAGATAATTATTTTGCCATTAGTGTTCTAAGATGTTAAACTAACCCTTTTCGAGGGAGTATCCTTCACATTACACAGAGAGTTGTACAGATAATTCATTTAATAATTTACTTATTCAGCTAAGAAGCTTATATAATTCTATTAAGCAACAAAATTCAGCTTATTATCAAAAAAGGAACCATTGAAAAACTGATGGTTTGCAGAACTTTATGCACCAGTGTAAAAATGGGAGCAATGTGTGGACTTCTCTGATTTCACAAAGGGGAAGGAGTTTATCAGCCCAAGGTCAATTCCAATGAGGACAGGCAGGCCTCTGTTTTCTAACCTTTACCAATTCTGACTCCCAACTGTCCCCCCACTATTGCACTCCTTCTCTACTGGGTTCAATGATTCATTATAATGCCCATACAGAACTCAGGCAACAAGTCTGGAACTTTTGGGGGGAAGTAGTATATTACATTTTAGGATTAGCAATGGCAAGGACACAGTTCTATCATTAGAACAGACTCTTTCCAGCCATTCCCACAAGCATCATCTGTCTCATCCAACCATGTAGCCTCCAGGTCTTTGTCTTGTTCAGATGTTTCAAAATTCTTTTTGTAACTGTATTAATAGACTCAACAGCTGTCTCAGTCGTTAGCAACATGGATTAGGAAATCTAGCTTTCACAATTACATGCCTGGAGGTACTCTACAAGCCAATCTCCTAGTCAAAGCACTCCGCTTCACCAGGGTCAGGGAAGCCCACTGCTTTGGCTCTTGGCTTTGCTGCTGCTGTTCCTCTGGTGTCACAGTTCTCTGTCTCCTGAGGATGGTCAGTACATAGGGATCTTGGAATCCAAAGGTGAACCACTACTTTCTTGATAGTGATGTCATCCCTCATTCTTACTTCTGAAACCTCTCCTCTTACACAAAATGGCAAAATTAGCCAATCCTCATGTTAGCAGTCAACGTTTTTATAATCATATTTAACCTTGTGTACAGTCACTCACATCTGAATCATATAATCCTACCAGCACCACCACGAGACTTCTCCTACCAAATCCCATCCAGAAACCATTGTTTGATAGTAGTTACAAGGACTATGCCCACAATAGCTATGTCAATATCCCTGCATTGCAAAGAATGTGAAGAATAGCAGTGTCTGGGGTGTGAAATGTTCATTCTATCTTCTAAACACAATTCCAACATTTTCTTGGAAGGGAAACATATTTCAAAAGATACAGCAAACTTTCAGAGGGAGGGCTGTAATGCTTCTGTACGAAGGTGATTGCAGTAGGTTTTTCTATCTTCACCATAGGGATATGGGAAACCCACCCCACCACTTTCCCCTTCTTTTTCCTTACTCCTTACTTGAAAGACCCCTTAATCTCCAGCTCCTGCTGTACCAGTCAGGGTTCTTAGCTATAAACAACAAAAATGATTCTAGTTGACTTTTTAAAAAGAATTTATTGACTGAAAATGGGGATGTTACAGAATCTTAGGGCAGATTGAGGCACTAGGTTTTGAAAACAGGTAAGAAACCCGAGTAGAATCACAACCAAGTTACCTATATCACAGAGCTGTCTAGTTTGCTCCCGCTGTGCTGATTGTTGCTGTTGTTGCAACCAACAGCAGCCAACATGTGTTAACAATCCATGGATTTGCTTTGTCTTGTCAGAATGAAATGTAAATTATTCTAACACCCCCTTACCCCCAATCCTGTTTGTCAGTTGCACCAGACAGAGTTGTACTGGGGAACACTTGAGTGACTGAATAAGTCTTATGTTCCTGCTTCCTCTTTCAAGGCCTGGGGGTCTTTCACAGAAGGAAACGCACAGTTGACTCTCGTTTAACCAGCCTTGGCTCTTTGCTCTTTCCAGCAACTTCATTTTTCTCAGTTCCACCTTACCTTCTGGAGATTCATGAGTCTGGGGAAACCAGAGAATCATGCAGGTTCATTGTCGTGACGTTCAGAAGTCACAGTACAAACTTCATTAAGGAAATATATGACTTAGGGTTAGGGTTTGGTTCAGGTTTAGGGTTAGGATAAGGATTGGGGTTAAGATTAGGGTTAAGGTTGGTGTTAGGGTTAGGGTTAGAGTTAGGGCTATGGTTGCTGTTAGGGTTAGGGGTAGGTTTAGGGGTTGGGTTAGTGTTAGGTTTAGGGTTATGGTTATGATTAGAGGTAACTTTAGGGTTAGTCTTAGTGTTACATTTAGGCTTGGTGTTAGGGTTAGATTTAAGTTTAGGAATAGGGTGAGGGTTCGATTTAGGGTTGGGTTAGGGTTAGGATTATATTTAGGGTTATACTTAGGGTTAGGATTAGAGTTAAAGTTAAGATTAGGGTTAGACTTAGGGTTAGGTTTGGTGTTAGTCTTAATGTTAGATTTAGGGTTTGGGTTAGACTTAGGGTGTGGGTAGAGTTAGGGTTAACACCAACTCTCACCCTAAGGCTGACCCTAAGTCTAACACCAACATCAACACTAACCCTAACCTTCATCCTATGTCTAAAACCAACCCTAACCAGAAACCTAACACTTACCTCAACTCTACCCTTATCTCCAACACTAATCCTAAATCTACACCAACCCTAACCCCAACTGTAATACCAAACCTTACCCTTCCTTACCCTAACCCTAATCCTGACCCTAGCCTAGCTCTAACCTTAATACCAACCTTAACTCTAACCCTAATCCTAGACCTAACCCTATCCCTGACCCTAACGGTAATGCTAACCCTAACCCTAAGTCTAATACCAGCTCTAACCTGAACCCAAACCTAATCTTAACCCTAACCCTGTCTAACACCATAACTAACCCGGACTTTAACCCTAATATCTGCCAGTACAACTGTGTTTCCTGCAGTTGACTTCCTTCCTTCTGACCAATATTACCTCTTGGAGATTCAAGGGTCCATGAAAAACCATGACTCCTTCAGTATCTTGGTCTCAGAACTACAATGACTCATGACTCAGTGCTACATGGAAATTCAGGTGACTCAGAACAATGAAGACCCATGGAGTTTCAACTGACTCAGGACAACTATACTGCAAGGATTTCTCTTCTCTCCGAAGCTCATGGGAATTCGTAAATGGTAAATCATGCAGTTTCCTGGGTCTCTGAATTCCATTGGTTTATGAAGTTTCATAAGGTGACCAGATGTCCCACTTTTTAACAATTTAACAACACTCCGCAGCGTTTTAAAATTAAAATAAATATATTACAATACTATTTTTTGTGTTCTATGAACATTTTTGTTGCTCCACATAGACCAAATTTTTAATCAAGAACCCCCATCCCCCACCCCCTCAGTCAGTGGTGTCCCGCTTAAAATCTGGTCACTTTATGTGGCACGAGCCACTGTCTTCTGGCGGGTCATGTTGCTGGACTAAACTGAACCTAGCAAGGTTTCACTGCGTTTCCCTAAAATGGCGATTAGCAGAATTATTGCGCTTCTGCACTAACGTGCTCCTTGAGATGATGCTTGCAAGTACAACAGCGCCGCCTGCAGTTTAGTTTCCTTTTCATCAGAATTGCATTGCCTCGGATGCAGGATCTGAGGAAGAGCTTGAATCATGCAGGTCTGAAAACACGACAGCGCCTCCTGCAGATAGTTTCTTTGCCTCAGAATTACATTGCCTCTGAGATTCAGGGGTCTAGGGGAAAACCGTGAAAGCTGCAGATCTCTCAGTTGAAGCGTGTCTCTGGCGGTTTCTCTTGTCTCAGAACAATATTGGCCTGTGAATTTCGTGAGTCTCCTGAAAACTCCTAGTCAAGGTTTTTTCTTCCTTTTAAAATCAAAACGTGGCCTCTTTGAGGTTCAATGATGATTCCAGAAGTTTCATTACTTTCAGTTCAATTTTATCTTTCATCGGTCTACGACAAAGGTGAATTGCCCAGGTGCCTGCGCTTCACAGTTCCACGACTCCATGAAGATATTTGTAAGTGCAGTGGTACACCCAGCAGTTTCATTTCTCTCAGATCAACATTGACCCTGAAGATTCCCTATTTTCACGAAAAGATTTTCTCGTGGAAGTTCAGGTGTTTCACCACAAAGTTTCCTCTCTGACTTTAACGAGCTTCTGAGCAATGGTGCTTCCAGCAGTTTCCTTTCTCTTGGTTCCACTTTACTTCTGGAGATTCACGGGTCTCAGGAAAACAGTGAATCATGCATGTTCACACTCTCACGTGGAAGTTCAGATGTCACAGAACAAACTTTACTAGGGATGTTGATGCTTCTGTAGACAAGTGAATTTCAGTTAATTTGCAGGAGTTTCCTTAAAATTCTGAACCAGGGCTCTTCTAGCCTAGTGCAGGAGGGAGATACAGCTTACTGTTTCTCAGTGCAAGCATGCCTCGAGCAGTCTCTCTTCTCTCAGATCATCATTGCCCTCTGAAGATTCCTTATGCCCAGGAGAACTTTTGCCATGGAAGATCAGGTGTTTCACCACAAAGTTGTCTCTCAGTGGTTTGCCTGCATCTATTCAATGGACCCTCCTGCAATCTTATTTCTCTGAGTTCAAATTTACCTTCTGGAGTTTCATGGTTGTAAGGAAAAAGGTGAATCCTGCACGCTCACTAAATCATAGTATAGAGTTCACTGAGGAAATATATGACTTAGAGTTAGGGTTTGATTCAGTGTTAGGGTTTTAGGGTTAAGGTTAAGGTTAGGGTTGGTGTTAGACTTACAATTTGGCTAGGGTTAGTGTTATGGTTAGGTTTACTATTAGGGTTTTGTTTCATGATAGCGTTTGGATTAGGGTGAAGGTTGCTTTTAATCTTAGGGTTAGAGTTGGTGTTAGACAAAGGGATATGGTTAGTGTTAAGTTTGGGGTTAGACAGGGTTATTGTTATGGTAAGGGTTAGATTTAGGGTTATGGTTAAGTTTAGGATTAGGTTTAGATTTACAGTTAGAGAGGGTTACCCTAAATCTAACATCAACCCTAACACTAATCCAACACTAACTCTAACCCTCTCTAACACCAACCCTAACCCTAATTCTAATCATAACCATAATCATACCCTAACTCTAACTCTAATCCTAACCCTAACCCTAACCCTAACAATAACCTTAAACATAACCCAACCCTAATTGACCATAACTATAATCTTTACCCTAAGTATAATATCAACCCCAACCCTAAACATAAACCTAAGTATAATACAACACTAAACCTAATCCTCAACTTAACCCTAAGTGTAACACCACCCCTAACCATAACCTTACACTTGACTCTAAAACTAACACAGGTTTTATCACCAACCTTAACCCTAACCCTAACCCTAAATCTCACCCTAACTCTAACCCTAACACAAATCTTAACACCAAACCAAACCATAGTCCAAGTTAGCACCAACTCTCTCATTAACCCTAACCCTAACCATATCCCTAAACTTTAAGTCTAACCCCAACCCCAACCCTAATCCTAACCCTAACCCTAATGCTAACACTAACCCTAACATTTAGCAACCATCCTAAACCTATACATTAACACCAACCCTAACCTAATCCTAAACCTAACCCTAAATTTAACACCAACCCTAACTCTTACCCTAACTCCATCCTTAATCCTCATCTAACCCTAACCATAACCATAACCCAAAGTCTAACACCAACCCTAATACTAACTCTAAAACTAAGCCTAAGACTAAGCTTAAAACTAACCCTGTCTGACACCAACCCTAAATGTAATCTTAACCCTAACCCTAAATCTAACCCCATCCCTATGTGTCACCCTAACCTTATGTCTAACATCAATCCTAACATTAAACCTAACACTAACATTAACCCTAAACTCTAAACTTAACCCTAAACCTAACCTTAACTCTAAGTCTAACCCTAACTCTAAAGCTAAGTCTAACCCCAACCCTTACCATTACCATAACCCTAAGTCTAACATCACCCCTAACCCTAAGCCTAATACCTACCCTCACACCTACCTCACACTCACCCTAACCCTAAACCCAACTGTGACTATATCCATAACCCTTGCCCCAAGTCTGACACCAACCCTAACCCTAACTCTAATCCTAATACTAACTCTAACCCTGTCTAGCACCAACCTTAATATTAACACTAATCATAAACCTAACCCTAACCCTTACCCTAAGTCTAACACCAACCCTAACCCTAGTCCTAATTCTAACTATAGCCATAGCTCTAAGCCTAACCCTAACCCTAAGTCTAACACAAGCCATAATCATAACCTAACTCTAACACCAACCCTACCCCTGACTCTAACCCTAACCCTAACAGTAACCTAAACCTAACCCTAACCCTAAACCTGACTCTAAACATAACCTGGAGTTGAACACCAACTTTAACCCTAACTGTAGCTCTAAATCTAACCCTAACCCAAAGGCTAACACCAACCATAACCTCAACTCTAAACCTAGCCTTCAGTCTAACATCAACACTTACTTAGCCCTGAAGTAAACTCTAATCTTAAGCCATATATTTCCTTAGTGAAGTTTGCACTGTGACTTCTGAACTTCCACAACAGAGGCTGAACCTGCACAATACACCATTTTCCTTAGAACGATGACACTCCAGAAGGTAAATTTGAACTCAGAAAAATAAAACTGCTGGAGGTTCTATTGAACAGATGCAGGCAAATCGTGTGTGTGTGTGTGTGTGTGTGTGTGTGATCAGTGCCCTGGTGGGAATAGGAAGCCCAGCCTTGCTCCTGGAGAGCTGCTGCTGGAGCAGGCAAATCTTTGTGAGACAACTTTGTGAGGAAACACCTGAATTTCCACACACACACACACACAAAAGATAAGGAATCTTAAAAGCCCAGGTTGATCTGAAATAAATGAAACTGTTGCGTGTACTGTCATACTGACAAGCAAGCATCTTTGTGAGGTTATGCTGCAGTGAACAGGAACCTGTGGAGTTTACCGTATCTGTAAAGCAAGGCAGCTCTAAAAGGCAATGTTGAGCTTATGAAATTGCTGGAAATATCATTGTACAGAGGCACATGAACCTCATAGGAGTAACGGTTTTCTGAAACAACTGAACTTGACAGAGTTTTCAGAACATTCACAGGCCAATATTTTTCTGAGAAAAAAGAAACTGCCAGAGGCATGTTTGAACTGAGAAGCAGCAAGCTGCAGGAGCTGTGTTTCCTTCAAACACTATCTTGAAGAGCCCTGACTCAGAATTTTAAGGAAACTCCGCCAAACTCACTGAAGTTCCCTTTTCTCAGGAAATATCAAGGTCACTAGTGAAGCTTGTTCTGTAATACCTGAAACCCCACAATAGAGAGTGAAGCGCATGACTCACCATTTACCTCAAACTAATGAATCTCCAGAACGTAAAGTGGAAATGATAGAAATGAAACTGCTGGGAGTCCCATTGAACAGAGGCTCCTTAAACTTAGACAGACACCTTTGTGATGAAACACCTGACCCACTACTACAAAGCGTTTTCATGAGAATAAGGAATCTTCAGGGACCAATGGTGATGTGAGAAAAAGAGAGTGCAGGAAGCACCCTTGAAATGAGAACTAGTGAGCTGCAAGAGCTGTATTTCCCTCAGCCCCTACAATAGAAGAACAATGATTCAGAGTTTGAAGGAAACACCATTAAACTAACTGAAGTTCACTTTTCTCCAGAAACATCAACTTCCCTAGTAAAATCTGTCCTGTGACACCTGGACTTTCATGATGGCAAATCTGCATGCGTCACTGTTTGCCTTAGACTCGTGAAGCTCCAGAATGTGAAGTGGGACTTTGAGAAGGGAAATTGTGGAAGTCCCATTGAGCACAGGCTTATCAAATGCAGAGGAACTTTGTGGTGATAAACCTGAACTTCCAGGATAAAAAGTTTTCGTGAGAATAAGGATTCTTCAGGGGGCAATGCTGATCTGGGGGAAAAAGAGACTTCAAGAAACATGACTGAACTGAGAAACAGCAAGTTGCAGGAGTTGTGTTTCACTCCAGCACTAGGGCTCAAAGAGCCCTGAATTTCCTTAAAGTTCAGAATTTTAAGGAAATGCCACCAAACTCACATGAAAGATTGAGGGGGAGTCACAGGACAGAGATGGCATTCAGACAAAGACCAGAGTGTAAAGAAAAGGGTTTTATGGAGAACAAAAATCTCCCAGACGGGTTCTGAAACCTAATCAAGTCTTAGACTAAGGAAGCCACATGGGACAGTGAGGCAGTGGGACATACATAGGGTACGAGTTAGGGAAGTCTGTTTTGATAAGAGGAAGGGAGCTTATTTTATGGCCTGCAGCTATAGGATCTGATTCTGTGAGAAATCACTTTGCTTTCCTCCTTCTTCAGTATGCTGTGAGAGGCCTTTGAAGTCCAAGGGGTTATCCATCTTCCTGAGAGGAAAGAGGAAAGGTCTTTGAAGCGGGGGTAAGTCATCTATCTCTCTGGCAGACTGGGAAAGGCATTTGCACCAGCCTGGCTTGGAGAGATAAACTCCTTGGAATGCTGAGGTCAGAGTTTTCCTGAGGGAGTGGGTGAGGGAGTGAGAGCCTCTGATTTGGACCCAGCCCAAACATCACTGAAGTTCACTTTTCTCTGGAAGCATCAACATCCCTGGTGAAGTCTGTTTTGCAGCATGTGAACTTCCATGATAGAGAGTGAACCTGCATGACTCACTGTTTTCCTTAGATTCATGAATCTCCAGAACGTAAAGTGAAGCTGAGAGGAATGAAACTGCTGGAAGCATCATTGAGCAGAAACTTGTTAACCTCAGAAGGGCAACTTTGTGGTTAAGCACCTGAACTTCCAACACAAAATATTTCAGGAGAATAAGTAATCTTCAGGGGTGGTGTTGATCAGAGAGAAATGAAACTTCTGGGTGTACCACTGTCTTTACAAACAAATATCTTCATGAAATCATGCAGTAGCGAAGCACAGGAACCTGCGCGATTCATCTTTATAATAGACCTACGAAAGGTAAAACTGAATTGAGACGAATGAAACTTCTGGGGTCATCATTGAACCTCAAAAAGACCATGTTTTTATGAAGGAGAAAAACAACGTGAACTTCCATGACAAGGAGTTTTCAGGAGACCCACGAATTTCATGGGCCAATATTGTTCTGAGACAAAAGAAACTGCCAGAGGCATGTTAGAACTGAGAAATCTTCAGGTTTCATGGTTTTCCCATGGACCCTTGAATCTCAGAAGCAATATAATGCTGAGGAAAGAAACTAACTGCAGGCTACGCTGTTGTACTTGTAGACATCATCCTGCAGGAGCATATGAGCCCAGAAGCTTAATAATTCCATTAATTTCCATTTTAACGAAACACAATGAAACCCTGTGAAGTTCAATTTTGTTCAGTAACATGACCCTCTAGAAGACACAGTGGTTTCGTGCCACATGAACCATCATGAACCAAAGAATCTAAGATACCTAGAACCTGCACAATTCACTGTTTAATATTAAACCCATGAAGCACCATGAGGCGATGTGCTTCTGAGAGAAGAGAAACTGCTCAAAGCCCTTGTAGTACAGTTGGTTTGAGACTCCATGGAGCGATGTTCTGAGACAGCTGAATTTCCAGATAGTACTGATCCTAAGACACATGAAGTTACTTGAGTCTAAAGCTACCAGACCCATGATCCTGAAGGATTCATAGTTTTTCATGGACCCTTGAATATCCAAGAAGTAAAAATGTTCAGGAAAGGAACTAACTGCTGAAAGCCCAGTTGTCCTGGTAAATATTAGGATTAGGGTGAGGTTTAGGTATGATGTTAGACTTAGGGTTAGAGTTGGGTTTAGATTTGGGGTAAGGTTAGGATTGGTGTTAAATTTTGGATTCAGATTCAGGTTCAAGTTAGGGTTAGGGTTTGAGATAGAGTTAGGAATAGTGTTAAGGTAAGGATTAGGTTTCATGTTAGACAGGGTTAGGTTGATGTTAGACTTCGAGTTAGGGTTGGAGTTGATTTAGGATTAGGTAGAGTCCTAGGGTTAGAAATGGTATTAGACTTCAGTTTAGGGTTAGGGTTGGGTTAGACTTAGGGTGAGAGTTAGAGTCAGGGTTAGGGTTAGTGTTAGATTTAGGGTTAGGATTATGGTTAGACTCTGGGTTAAGGTTAGAGTCAGGCTTAGGGTTAAGTTTAGGTTTGGTGTTGGTTTTAAGGTTAGGGTTAGGTTTATAGTTATGGTTAGGATTAGGCATAAGGTTAGGTTTAGGGTTAGAGTTAGAATTAAGGTTAGAGTTAGGATTGGTTAGAGTAAGGTTTAGGGTCAGGATTAGGTTTCAGGTTAGGGTTAGACTTAGGGTATGGGTAAGGTTAGGTTTGGTGTTATAATTAGGGTCAGGATAAGTTTTAGGGTTAGTATTAGGGTAACCATTAAGGTTAGGGTTAGAATTCATTTTAGGCATAGGGTGAGGAGTAGCACTAGGATTAGGGTAGGGTTAGGTTTAGGTTTGGTGTTAGACTTAGGGTTAGGGTTAGGATTAGAAGTAGGGTTAGCGTCAGGTTAGGATTAGAATTAAGTTTATGGTTAGGGTTAGGGTAGGGTTTTGGCAGACATAGGGTAGGGTTTAGGGTTAGGATTAGGATTAGGTTTAGAGTTAGGGTCAGTTTTAGCATTCCGATTATGGTTAGGGTTGGTGTTAGTCATAGGTTAGGGTTAGGTTTTGTGTTAGATTTAGATTTAAACTTTGCATTAGGGTTAGGAAAGGTTAGGTTTATGTTTGGTGTTAGATTTATGTTTTGTGTTAGATTTAGGATTATGTTTAGGGTTAAATTTAGGTTTAGGGTTAGGCTTAGGGTTGGTATTACATTTGGTGTTAGGGTTAAGGTTAGACTTTGGATTAGGGTTAAGGTTAGGGTTAGGGTTAAGGCTCAGATTAGAATTAAGATTATGATTAGTATTGGAATTAAAATTAGGATTGGGTTTGGAGGTATTAGACTTAGGGTAAGTGTTGTTGTAAATGAACAGAGGTGCCTAAAACGAGAAGCACACAGAATGAATCTGTACAAAAGTAGAGGGCTATATTTTTCTCAGGCATGTAGCAAGGAACTGTCCTTTCTATTTATTCATGCTCAAATGTACTCAGAATATTTTTAAGTTTAGTAAGTAACTTCTCAAAATAACATTATCTAGAAAAACAGGTCATCTGCTGCCATAAAAATACAATTTACAAAGCCAAGAACATGGACCAAACAAACTCCAGCATTCACATACACACACAAAAGGAATGTTTGCATTTCCTTGAGAATCAACGTGATCTGTTTGCAGACCACGCTGACCCGAATGTGCGTCCTTAAAGTCTTGATTTACATCTAAGTTCTAACCATACTCCAGCTACAGTAAGGGTTAGAGTTAGGGTTAGGGTTATGGTTATGGGTATGGTTGGTTTTTAAAAGGGTGAGGGTTGAGATTAGGTTAGGTTCAGGGTTAGGGTTGGTGTTAGACATAGGGTTAGGGTTAGAGTTGTTATTATGCTATGGTTCGAGTTAACATTAGTGTTAAGGTAGGGTCAGGAACAGATTTGCTGTTAGACAGCATTATGTTGAGAGTTAGGGTATTGTTAAGGTTAGCATTTAGGTTAGGATTAGGGTTGGTGTTATACTTAGACTTAGAGTAAGGTATACAGTCATTCATGGTTTAGGGTTAAGATTAAAGTTAGAGCTAGGATTAGGGTTATGGGTACAGTTAGGGTTATGTTTGGGTTATGGTTAGAGTTAGGTTTAGGTTTAATGCTATGGCTAGAATGGGGCTAGGCTTAGGGTTCAGGTTGGTATTAGACTTAGGGTAGGTGTTAGACTTTGGGTTAGGATTGGCATTAGTAGGTTTTGTGTAAACTTAGAGTTAGGGTTAGAGTTACGGATAGGCTTAGGGGTAATCTTAGGGTTAAGGCTGGATTTATGATTAGGGTTAGGCTTAAGCTTAGGGTTGGTGCTAGACTTAGTGTTAGGGTTAATGTTTGCATTAGCCTTAGGATTCCTTTTGGTGTTAGATTTAGGTTTAAAGTGAGGATTAGGGTCAGGTTAGGGTAAGGTTGGTGTTAGAGTTAGGGTTAGAATTATGTGTTAGGGTTGGTGTTAGATTTAGGATTAGGGTTAGAGCTAGGGTTCGTGTTAGACTGAGGGTTAGGGTTAATGTTAGCGTTGAGGCTAGGGTTAGGATTGGAGTTATACTTAGGGTTAGGGTTAGGGTTAGAGTTAAGATAAGGGTTAGACATATTGTAAACCTTAGGGTTAGGATTAGGGTTAGAATTGGTGTTAGACCTAGGGTTAGGGTTAGGGTAGGTGTTAGATTTAGGGAGAGACTTAGCTTTGGGGTTAGGGTAGGTTTATGTTTGTTGTTAGGGATATGGTTAGATTTAGAGTTAGTATTAGATTTAGGTTTAGGGTTAGACTTGGGCTAGGGTTAGGTTTAGAGCTAGGATTAGGTTTGGGGTTCAGGTTAGAGTTAGGGTTCAGGTTTGAGTTGGTGTTCAGGTTTGAGTTGGTGTTCAACATAGAGTTTGGGTTACAGTTGGTGTTAGACTTAGGGTTAGGGTTTGTGTTAGGTTTAGGATAGGGTTAGGATTAGGGTTAGGTTTAGACTTGGTATAGACTTAGCATTAGGGTTATGGTTACAATTAGAGTTAGGTTTAGGCTTAGGGTTAAAGTTAGACTTAGGGTTAAGTTTAGGGTTAGTATTAGAGTCAGATTTAAGTCACCAGATTTTAAGTGGGACAACATTGACCAGGGGGAGGGGGGAATTCTTGATTAAAAATTGTTCTATATATATATGGAGCCAAAAAATGTTCGTAGAATGCAAAAATACTATTGTAATATACTTATTTAATTTTAAAACACTGTGGGACACGGGAAAAATTGTTAAAAAGCAGGATGGCTGGTCACCTTAACTTAGGGTCAGGTGTAGGGTTAGCATGAACTCTATCCCTACTCCTAATCTTAACCCAAAATTTAAGTATAAAGCAAACCCTAAAACTAACCCTAAATCTAACACAAACCCTAATTCTGACCCTAAGCCTAACACCAGCCATGACCCTAACCGTATCCCTAAGTCTAATACCAACTCACACCCTTACCTTCACCTTTACCCCAAACCTAATCTTAACCCAAACTCTAAATGTAAGTCTAACACCAACCCTAACCTAACTGTAACCCTAACTCTAAATCAAACACCAAAACTAACCCTAACCCTAAACCTAATAATCTTAACCCTAAATCAACCATAGCACTATTCCTAACCCTAAGTCTAAGAAAAATTCTAACTTAAAACCTATGCTAATCCTAAACTTAAGTCTAGCTCTAACCCTAACACTAAATTTAAACCTAACATGAAGTCTGAGACCAAACTTATATCTAATCTTAACCTAAACCCTTACCCTAAGCCTAAGTCTAACCCAATCCTAACCATAACCATAACCCTAAATCTAACACCAACTGCAACACTAATCCTAAACCTACCCTTAAGTCTAACACCAACACTAACCCTAATATCAACCTGAAAGCTAAACCTAAATTCAATGCTAAACCTAACCCTAATTCTTAGACTAACACTGAACCTCACCCTAACCTAAATCTAAACCAAAGACTAACCATAATCCTAAATCTAATCCTAACTTGAACCTTAACTCTAACACCAACCCTCACCCTAAATGTAACACCAACTCTAAACCTATCCCTACACCTAAACCAAAGTCTAACAGCAACTCTAACCCTAATCCTAAAACTAACCCTAAACTTAATCCTAATACTAAATTTAACTCTAAACCAAACCCTAACTCTAAAACTAAGCCAAACATCAAACCTGAGCCTCACACTCACTCTCACCCTAACAATAACCCTAAGAATAATACCAACCCTAACCCTAAACCAAACAATAACCATAACACTAACCTAATCCTTATTCTAATACCAACCCTCAGCTTCACTCTAACCCTAACCCTAACCTAATTCTAAATCTAACCCTAAGTGTAACACCAGCACTAAACATAATCTTAACCCTAATCCTAAACCTAAGTCTAACCTTAACCCTAAACCTAATCATAATTGTATATCAACTGTATACCAACTATATATCTACCTCTAAATCTAACCCTAACCCTAATCCTAAATGTAACACCAAATATAATCCTCAACCTAAGGCCAAGACCAACCAAAAAACTAAGTCTAACACCAACCCTCAGCCTCACCATCACTAACCCTGAAGCTAACTGTAACCCTAACTTTAAAACTAACCCTAAACCTAAATCTAACCCTAACCCAAAGCCTAACCCTAACTCTAACTTTAAATCTAACACCAACCCTAACCATATTCCTAAGTATAACCCTAACCTCAGTCCTGACCCTAATGCTAATGCTAACCTTACCCTACCAGCATCCCTAACCATAACCCCAAACCTAGCCATAAACCTAAGTCTAAACCTAAGCCTAACCCTAAGTCTAACAGCAATGCTAACCCTAAATGTAACCTTAACTCTAAAGCTAAGCCTAACCCTAAACCTAACTATAACACTTAGTCTAACCCTGACTATAACCCGAACCTTAACCCTAAGCCTAACACCAACACCTCACCCTAACCATAGTCCTAACACTAAATCTTATCCTAATCCTAACCCTATGTCTAACATCAAGCCTCACCCTAACCCTAATTCTAACATTAACACAAACTCTAAACTTACTCCTGCCTAACACCAACCCTATCCCCAAACCTAACCTTAATGCTTAGGACTAACCATAACATTAACTCAACACTAACCCTAATCCTAACCCTAAGTACAACCATAATGCAAAATCTAACACCAACCCCAACCCTAACCTTAACACAACATCTAAATTTAACCCTAACGGTAACCTTAATCCTAAATCTAATCCTAACCCTAACCCTAACTTTATACCAACCCTAATCCTAAATGTAACCCTAGCTCTAAACCTAACCTTAAACCTAAAAATAAGACTGACCCTAAACCTAACCTTAAACTAAGTCTAACACCAACCCTCACACTAAACCACATCCTAACCCTAAATCTAACCTAACCCTAACTGTAACCCTAACCCTAATCCAAACTTTAATTGTGTTCCTAACCCTAACATTAACACAAACCCCAACCCTAACATTAACACAAACCCCAACCATAAACCTACTCCTAAACTTAACCCTAAATCTAATCCTAACCCTAATCCTTAACTAACACTAAGTCAACACCAACCCTCACCACCACCCTAACCATAACCCTAACCCTAGCCCCAACCCAAAGAAAAAAAAATCAACCCTAACATTAATCTTGAACCTAATCCTAACCCAAATGCTCACCCTAACTCTAACATTAAAGTGACCAGATGTCCCACTTTTTGACAATTTAACAATGTCCCATGGTATTTTAAGATTAAGATATATTACAATTCTATTTTTGCATTCTATGAAAATTTTTGTTGCTCCACATAGACCAAATTTTTAATCAAGAAACTGCTGCCCCCCTAACCCCCCAGTCAATGGTGTCCTGCTTAAAATTTGGTCACTTTACATTTAACCCTAACCTTGACCCTAATCCTAATCCTAAATGCAACACTAACCCTAACCCTAAACTGAACAATAACGCTAACCATAATCTAACCCTCAGTGTAACACCAACTCTCAGCCTCACCCAAACCCTAACCCTAACCTAATCTTAAATCTAACACCAATTCCCATCCTAACCCTAAGGCCAACAACAACCCCAATTCTAAATCTAACCCTCTTGCTCATCCTTACCTTAAGCCTGAACCAAACCCTAACTCACACCCTAACCATAACTCTAACCATAACCCTAACCTTAAGTCGAACACCACCTAACCCTAATCACAAATCAAGCACCAACCCTACCCTAAATCGAACACTTACCCTTACACTAAGGCTAACCCTAGCCTTACCCTAATTCTCTCCATAATCCTAATTCTAACCCTAATACTTACTGTAACTCTAAGTCTAACCCTTACCATAACCTTAACCCTAAACCATATCTAACCCTAAATCTAAATATAATACCAACCCTAACAAAAACCTAACCCTAATCTTAATGCTATCCCTAACACTAACATTAGCTCTCAGTCTAACATGAACCCCAACTCTAATCCTAACCCTAACCCTAAGTCTGACACAAACCCAAATGCCTAACCATAACCACAATCATAACCCTAATTCTAAGGCCAACCCAACCATAATGTAACTCCAACCCTAACTCTACCCCTAACCCTAAGTCTAACACCAACCCTAACCCTGGCACTAAGACTAACATAAATAGTACCCATAACCCTAATTCTAACCTAAATCTGAACCCTATAACTAATCCTAACCTTAAACTAAACCCAAAGAAAACTCTACATCTTACCCTACTCAAACTCTAACTCTACTGCTAACCCTTTACCTAAGCCTAGCCATAAGTCTAAGACCAACCCTAACCTCAAACTTAACCTAACCCTAAATCAATACCAACCCCAACCATAGCCATAAGTCTAACACCAAACCTAACCTTAGCCTTGGCCCTCACCCTAACCCCAACAGCTAACTCTAACTGTAACTCAAAAACTAATCCTAAACATAACTGTATCACTAAAAATAATACCAACTCTATCCTTAATCCTAACAACCCTAAATCTAACACCAACCCTAACTCTAAAGCTAATTCTAATCCTAATCCTAACACCAACCCTAATCATAACCCTAACTCTAACATTAACCCTAATCCTAACTTTAATCCTAACCCTAACCCTAATTTTAACACCAAACATAAACCTAACCCTACCCTAACCCTAACACTAAACCTAAATCTACATCTTAGACTTAGGTCTAGGGTTGGTGTTAGCTATAGGTTTAGGGTTAAGGTTAGAATTATGGCTATAGTTAGGGTTAAGGTTAGAGGTAGGGGTAGGATTAGTTTTAGGGGCAGGGTGAAGATTAGGGGTGGTGCTAGAGTTAGGGTTAGGATTAGGGTTAGAGTTAGGGTTAGGGTTGTTGTTAGACTCAGGGTTAGAGTTGGTGCTAGACATAGGTTAGGGTTAGACTTGGTGTTAGGGGTAGGGTTAGCGTTAGATTCAGGGTTAGGTTTAGGGTTAGTGTGCGGTTTGCTGTTAGGTTTAGGGTTAGGGTGAGGGTGAGGATTGGTGTTAGGTTTAGAGTTGGATTGGTGTTAGGCTTAGGGTTAGGTTTGGTGTTACACTTAGACTTAGGGTTATGTTAGGTTTAGGGTTAGTGTTAGTATTATGATCAGGGTTAGATTTAGGGTTACCGTTAGGTTTCACTTTGGAATTATGGTTAGGACAAGGGTTAAGGTTAGATGCAGGGTTAGGTTTTTGATTAGGATTAAGATTAGGGTTAGATTTAGGGTTAGTGTTTTGGTTAAGGTCAGTATTAGGGTTAGTGTTGGTGTTAGACTTGGTTTTAGGTTTAGGTTTAAGTTTAGGGTTACGGTCAGGCATATGGTTAGGTTCAGCATGAGTTTAGGGTTAGGGTGACATTAGTTTTAGGGTTGATATTGACTCAGGTTTAGGTTTAGGGTTCAGATTAGGATTAGGTTTTGGATTACAATTATGGATAGAATTAGGCTCAGGGTTAGCGTTAGGGTCAGGATTGGGGTCAGTGTTCGATTTATGGATAAGGTTACGGTTAGTGTTTGATTTAGGGTAAGGGGTAGGTTTAAGGATTGGTTTACTCTTTGGATTAGGGTTACATTTGGGGAGAAGTTAGGTTTA
This sequence comes from Nesogale talazaci, assembly GCA_004026705.1. Lineage (NCBI taxonomy): Eukaryota > Metazoa > Chordata > Mammalia > Afrosoricida > Tenrecidae > Nesogale > Nesogale talazaci. The sequence continues at coordinate 48,796 of PVJH01009531.1, forward strand.
AAATTAAGGTTTCTGTTAGGGTTGATGTTAGATATAGGGTTCAGTCCAGAGTTAGGGTTAGGTTTAGGGCTAGACTTAGGGTTAGGGTTAACATTAGTGTTAGATTTAAGGTCTAGGTTTGGGTTAGGGTTGGTGGGACACTTAAGGTTAGGGTTATGGGTAAAGTTATGGTTAGGGTTAAAGTTACGATTAGGTTTTGGGTTAGGGTGAGTGTGAGGGTTGGTGTTAGACTTAGAGTTAGGATTAGGTTTTTATTTAGGTCTAGGGTTAGGGTTAGGGTTAGCATTAGACTTTGGGATAGGGTTAGAAATAGGATTATGTTTAGGGTTTGTATTAGACTTAGGGTTAGTTTTATGATTAGGTTAGGGTTAGGGTGAGGCTGAGGGTTATTGTTAGATTGAGGGTTAGGGTTACTGTTAAATTTAGGATCAGGGTTAGAGTTGGTGTTAAGTTTAGAGTTAGGTTTAGAGTCAGGATTAGAATTGGTGTTAAGATTAGGGTTACGGTTAGGGTTAGGTTTAGGATCAGTGTTAGGGTTGGTATTAGTCTTTGCATTTGGGCCAGGGTTAGGGTTAGACTTAAGTTTAGAATTAGCATTAGGCATAATCTAAACTAAGCATAATCTTAATGCTAACCCTAACACACTAATCCTTAATCTGACATGAACGCTATCTCTAATACTAACCCTAATGCTAAGTCTAGTATGAACCCTAACACTAAGCCTAACTCTAACACCAACCCTATCAAGATGTAACCCTAACCTTAATTCTAGCCATAACCCTGACCCTAAGTCTAACACCAACCCTGACACTAGCCCTAAGACTAATGAAAACATTAGCCGTATCCTAACTCTAACACCTACCTTAACCCTAGCTCAAATCTGAATCCTAAACCTACTCCTAATCCTTACCCTAGCCCTAACCTTAACCCCAACTCTAATCGTATCCCTAAACCTCAGTTTAACACCAAACCTAAACCTAAATCTAATCCTAAATCTAACACCAATCTAGGGTTGGTGTTAGACTGAGGTTTAGGGTTAGGGTTAGATTTCAGGTTAGGGTGAGGATTAGGATTAAGGTAAGGGTTGGACTGAATGTTAGGTTTAGGGTTAGTGTGAGGTTTTATGTTAGACATAGGTTTAGTATTGGGGTTAGGGTTATGGTTAGGGCAAGGGTTGATGTCAGGCTTTGAGTTAGAGTTGGTGTTTGACTTAGGCTTGTAGTTAGGTTTGGTGTTAGATTTAAGCTAAGGGTTATGGTTAGTTTACAACAAGAGTTAGGATTAGGTTTATGATTAGTGTTAGTGTTAGGGTGGGTGCTAGCCAGGGTTAGAGTTAGGATTAAGTTTAGGGTTAGGTTTAGGGTTATGGAGAAGCTGAGGGGTGATTTTAGTCTAAGGGTTAGGTTAGGGTTAGGGTTATTGTTAGGTTTAGGGTTAGTGTGAAGGTGGAGTTAGGTGTTAGGTTAGAGTTCGATTTAGGTTGATGGTTGGTATTAGGCTTAGAGTTAGAGATGGTGTTAGACTTAAAGGTTATGGTTGGGGTTAGGCTTAGATTTAGTTTAGGGTTATGGTTATGGTCAGTGTTAAACTTAGGGTTACAGTTAGGTTTAGCTTTAAGAGGTAGGGTTAGATGTGCGGTGAGGGTTATGGTGGGTTTAGGGTAAGGTCAAGATGTCCCACTTTTAAAAATTTGTCCTGCATCCCATGGCATTTTAAAATTAAATAAATATATTCCAATACAATTTTTGCATTCTATGAACATTTTTGCTGCTCCATATAGACCAGGTTTTTAATTAAGAACCACCCCTTCCCCCAGTCAAAGGTGTCCTGCTTAAAATCTGGCCACTTTAGCTAGGGCTAGGGTTAGATTAGGGTTAGGGTTGATGTTAGACTTACAGTTAGGGTTAGGGTTAGATTTCGGGTTAGGGTGAGATTTGGGGTTATAGTTGGGATAGATTTGGGGTTAGACTTATGCTAAAGGTTAGCATCAGACTTAGGGATAGAGTTAAGGTTAGTGTTAGGTTTAGAGGTAGGGATAGGCTTAAGGACAGGTTTATACTTTGGGTTAAGTTAGCTTTAAGGTTAAGGTAATGGTTCGGGTTGGTGTTAGACTTAAGTTAAGTTTAGGCTTAAACTTAGGGTTAGGGATAAGTTTAAGATTTTGGTTTAGTGATAGGGTTGGTATTGGACTTAGATTAGACTTAGACTTAGACTTAGACTTAAGATTAGACTTAGGGTTAGGTTTAAGGATAGGGTGAGTGTGAGGATTGGTGTTAGACTTAGGGGAAGGTTTTTGTTAGCCTTAGGGTTAGAATTAGTGTTGGTGTTAGATTCAGGATTAGGTTTATTGTTAGTGTTAGGGTTGGGGTTAGACTTAGGCTTATGTTTAGGCTTTTGTTTAGGGTTAGGGTTAGATCTAGAGATAGGTTAAGGGTAAGACTTAGGGTTGGTGTTAGAATTGAAGGTTAGGTTAGAGTTAGAGTTATTGCTAACTTTATGCTTAGTGTAAGGGTTAGTTTTGGGCTTAGACTAAGGGTTATGGTTCAGTTAAGGGTTAGGGTTAGGGTTGGTGTTAATATTAGGGTTACCATTCAGATTAGGGTTAGGTTTAGGCTCAGTGTGAGGGTTGGTGTTAGTCTTTGGGTCAGGGTTAAGGTTAGCATTTGGTTGAGGTTGAGGGTTGGTGTTAGATTTATGGTTAGGTTTAGGAATAGGATTAGAATTAGGGTTAGACTTAAAAATAGGTTTAAATTTAGAGCTAGATTTAGGGTTGTGGTTGGTGTTAAACTTAGGGTTAGGGTTGATGTTAAGGTTAGGGTTGATGTTAAGGTTAGGGTTGTGGTTCGGGTTAAGTTTAGTATTAGGATTTCGGTTGGTGTAAGAAAAGGTTAGGGATAGGTTGAGTGATGGTGTTAGATTTAGAGTTAGGATTAGGTTTAGGGTTAGATTTAAGGTTAGGGCTAGGGTTAGGTTTAGGGCTAAAGTTTGGGGTAGGTTCAGATTTAGGGTTAAGGTTGGTTTTAGGGGTAGGATGAGGTTTAGCATTAGGGACAGGGTTAGATTTAGGGGTAAGGTTGTGGGTAGCATGAAGATTAAGTTTATAATTAGGGTTAGAGTTAGAGTTGTGGTTTGTGTGAGGGTGTTAAGCTTAGGGTTTGAGTTAGGTTGAGGGTTGGGGATGGTGTGAGACATTTTTAGCTTTAGGTTCAGATTTATTCTTAGGGTTAGGGCTAGGTTTAGGTTTAGAGTTATGTTTAGGGTTAGGGTTGGTATTCAAATCAGGTTTAGGGATATATATATGTGCCAAACCAGAGACCCACGAGATTCGTCAAAAAGACTATTCAGAATATGAGAAAAGATATCACAGACTCAACAATTATAGTACGGGACTTTAATACACTAGTTCCAGAGAAAGATAGATCATAGAAGCTCAGCAAAGAGACTATAGAACTTAGCAATACAATTAGGCAACTAGATTTAATAGACATATTTAGAGCTTTCTATCTAAATGCAAAAAAACCCCACATTCTTCTCAAGTTCATATAACACACTTTCAAAAATAGACCACATGCTGAGTCACAAAGCAAACCTAAGTAAATTCAAACATAGAGAGATTATATAGAGGTCTTTCTCTGATCACTATGCCATAAAGTGGGAGATCAATAAAGGACAAACAGGAAAACAAGGGCAAACAATTGGAAGATGAATTATAAGCTTCTGCTGAATGAGTGGATACTGACCCAGATCACGGGGAAGATTAAAAAGTTTTTAGAAGCTAATGAAAATGAAAACACCACCTATCAAAACTTTTGGAATATGGAAAAAGCAGTCATCAGAGATAGCTTGATTGCAATAGGTGCATATATGAAAAAGGAAGAGAGACTTATGGTAGATATGCTTTCATTAAAATTCCAACAATAAGAACAGAGTCAACAGGATAATCACTCCAACAGCAAAAGAAAAGAAATAATAAAAATCAGAGCAGAGTTGAATCATTGGAAAGATAAAAGAACAACACAGAATATCAATGTGGCAAAAAGCTGGTTCTTTGAAAGGATCAATAGAATTGACACACAGCTGGCAAAATTAACCAAAGAAAGGAAAGAATGTGCAACAATGGACAGGATGAGAAATGAAGCAGGGGTAATCACAACAGACCCTATGAGATTAAAAAGATAATTACAACATACTGTGAAAGGTTCTACTCCAATGAGTTCAACAATGAGGAAGACATGGAAAAATACCTGAAAAAACAATCTCTCCCTAGACTATCCCAGATAGAGGTCAAGAACCTAAACAAACCCATAGCAAGAGAAGAAATAGATATGGTTATCAATAAACTACTAACAAAAAAAGCTCTTGGACCCGACGGCTTCACCGGAGAATTCTACAAAGCTTTCAGGGAAAAGCTGGCACCGATCGTCCATAAAGTTTTCCACAGCAAAGAAAAGGATGGAAAACTTCCAAACTCATTTTATGAAGCCACTATAACTTTGATACCCAAACAGGAAAGGGATTCCACAGGAATAGATAACTATAGACCAATAACTATAATGAACATAGATAGAGCAATCTTCAAGAAGATACTGGCCTATAGAATACAAAAGTATATAAAATGCATAATCTCTCAGGATCACCTAGGTAGGATTCATCCCAGGGATTCAGGAATGGTTTAACATCTGTAAATCCATCAATATCATATACCACATTGATAAGCTAAAGCATAAGAACCACATGATAATATCTATAGATGCAGAGAAAACATTTGACAATATCCAGCACCTTTTCCTAACTAAGACATTTAGGAGGATAGGAATGGAAGGGCAGTTTCTCAAGTTGATACAAGCTATCTATGAAATGCCAAGAGCTAACATCATAGTCAATGGAGAAAAGACAAAATCAATTCCACTGAAAAAGGGGACTAAACAAGGATGTCCCTTATCCCCATTACTATTCATTATAGTATTGGAGGTCCTGGCTAATAACATAAGACAACGGAAAGACATCAAAGGGATCCAATTGGGAGAGGAGGAGGTGAAATTATCACTATTCACTGATGACATGATTCTGTACATCAAAAATCCCCCAAACTCCACAACTGGAGTAATAACAGTGATAGAGGAACATGGAAGACTGACAGGATACAAGATTAACTAACAGAAGTCGATTGGTTTGCTGTATACACCTGACAAGACCATGGAAGAGAAGATCAGGAAGGCTGTACCATTGAAAATAGCCAAAAATAAATTTAAAAAACCTAGGGATTTAACTAACCAAAAGGGGAAAAAACCCCACCAAAAGACACATACAAGGGAAACTACAAACCCTACTACAGGAAACCAAAAGCAACCTCCACAAATGGAGAAATATCCCATGTTCATGGATTGGAGACTCAATATAATAAAGATGTTTATCCTACCCAGGGTACTTTATAAGCTCAACGCTATCCCAATTCAAACATCAACAACCTTCTTCAGAGAACTAGAAAAACTGACCACCAACTTCATACGGAGAGGAAAAAAGCCCAGAATTAGCAGAGATCTCCTCAAGGAGAAGGACACAGTCAGAGGGCTTGCTTTACCTGACTTTCACACCTACTACAAAACCACAGTGGTCAAAACAGCATGGTACTGGCATAATGACAGATACAGTACACAGACCAATGGAAATGAATAGAAAACCCAGAAATAAAACCTTAGCACATAGACAACTGTTTTTTGGCAATGTTCCCCAAAGCATCAAGTGAAGGGTGATGCTCTATTTAACAAATGTTTCTGGAAACAATGGAAATCCACATATAGAAAAATGAAACAGGTTCTCTACCTCACACCATGCACAAGAACAAACTCAAGGTGGATCATGGACCTAGAAGTAAAACTCCAAACCATCAGGACCGTTAGTGTAAGAATTAAGAAAAATCTAAGGACCTTGTCCGAGGAAATACAAAGACCGATGGTGTTAGAGTAGGGTACACACACAGGAGAATCTGAAATTGACAAGTGGGACTTATTAAGGATAAAACACCTGTGTGCATCAAAAGATTTTACTAAGAGAGTAACTTAGAAACCCACAGACTGCAAGAGGTTTTTTTTTAAGCAACAACAGAACAAAGGGTTTATTATGAAAATGTACAATACCTCCCTTGCCTGCACAAAGAGGAAATCAGTTAGCCCTTTGAGGAAATGGGAAAAAGAACTAAGAACTTTCACAAGAGAGGAGAACCATATGACTAATAAATATATGAGAAAATGCTCCCCATCATTAGCCATCAGAGAAATGCAGATCAAAACAGCTATGAGATACCATCTAACACCCTTGAGGTTAGCCTGAACCAGAAAATCAGAGAGCAACAAATGTTGGAGGGGATGTGGTGAAACAGAAACACTTGTACATTGCTGGTGGTCCTGTAGATATGTGCAGTTGCTATGGAATACATTCTAGCGATATATACATAATTTAAATGGAAATTGAGCTACCTTAACAGCCAGCTATCCCTTTACTGGGTATATATATACCCAGAAGAGGTAAGAAATAAACCGTGGCTAGTGGTATGCACACCAATGTATTGCAGCGCAATTCTCTATCACAAAGAGTTGGAAACAATCTACATTTCCATTGGTAGCTGATGATAACTGTCTATCACAAGATATAATGTCTGAGGACTTAAAAGCTTGATGGTGAACTAATGGTCATATAGCCTAGGAAGAACCAAGCCCATCATAGAAGAAGCAAACCAGCCTGTGCGACCATGAGGTATGGAAAGAACCAGGTATCAGGCATTAAAGAAGAAAAATCATATCATCATGTGCCCAACCTCCCAACAGGATCACTGAAGACAAAAGGGAACAGAGGCAGAGAGAGCAGAGGAATCCAATGGTGCCCAGCTACCAAATGATAAAGTATCTGGAATCTTAAAGACTTGAAGGTGAACAAGTGGGCATCTAGGCCAGAAGCAGCAAAGCCCACATGGAAGAAGCACACTGGCCTGAGTGAACATGAGGGGTCGAAGGGAGAAGATACCAAGCATCAAAGAAAAATAATCACATCACCATGTTTGGGGGGAACCCAAGACCCACTTGGGAACAATTGGACACCTCTTATAGGGGATTCGTGGGGAGGAGACAGGCCAGTCAAGGTGCAGTGAGATGGCAATGAAGCATACAACATTCCTCTAGTTCCTGAAGACTTCCTCCCCCCAACTATCATGGTCCCAATTCTACCTTATAAATCCAGCTGGACTGGAAGAGGTACACTGGTAGAGAAATGGAAATGGAAATGGAAATACGGGGAACTCAGGACAGATGAACCCCTTGGGGTCAGGGGAAGAGTATAACTACTGGATGTGTGAAGGGAAGGTGGGGCAGAGAGGGGGAGCCAACTATAAGGATCTGTACATAACCTCCTATTGGGAAGACAGATATTGGAGGAGTGGGTAAGGGGAGACATCAGGCAGTGTAAGATACGATGAAACAATAATAATTTATAAAGTACTGAGGGTTGGTTGGAGAGGGGTAGCAAGGATGGAGGGGAAAGGATGAGAAGCTGATATCAAGGACTCAAGTGGAAAAGCAGATATTTGGAGAATGATGATGACAACAGGCACGTGAAGGTGCTTGGCACAATGTATGTATTTATGTATTGGAAAAGTGATGTATAAGCCCCAATAAAATGATTCAAAAAATTAGGGTTAGGGTTATGGTCAGGTAAAGGTTGGTCTTAGATTTGGGGTTAGGGTTATTGTTAGGTTTAGGTTAAATTAAGGACTTGGGTTAGGTTTAAGTTTAGGGTCATAGTTAGGGTTTTTTTTCATGTTAAGGAAGGGTTAGCATTAAAGTTAGCATTAAGTTTAAGGTCAATTTTAGTTTTGGTGTTAGACTTAGCCTTGGGGTGAGAGTGAGGTTTTTGGTTGGTGTTAGCTTTAGGGTTAAGTTTCTGGTTATCTTTTGGATTAGGGTTAGGGTTGGGGGAAGGTTAGATTTAGGGTTAGAGTTTGGGCTAGGGTGAGGTTGAAGGTGAGGCTATGGGCCAGAGTTGGTGTTAGATTTAGGGTTGGTGTTGGTGTTAGACTTACAGTTAGATTTAAGGTTATCATTGGTGTTACAGTTAGGTTTAGGGTTAAAGTTAGGATTAGGGTTAGGCTTTGGTTGGTGTTAAACTCAGGGTTAGGGTGAGACTTAGGTTAGGGTTGATATTAGATTTGGGGGGAAGGTTGGGGGAAGGTTAGACTTTCAATTTAGGTTTAGGGTTTCTGTAAGGGTTAGGGTTAGGTTTGGGTTAGGGTTAGGGTTGCGGTGAGGATGACTGTTGGTGTTAGATTTAGGATTCACTTTAGGTTTAAGATTATGTTAGGGCTAGGCTTAGACTTAGGGTAAAGGTTAGGTTTGGTGTTAAGTTTGGGGTTTGGATTGGGGTTAGGATTAGGATTAGGAGTAGGTTGGTGTTAGACTTAAGTTTATGGTTATGTTTAGGTTTAAGTTTAGGGTTAGCATATGGTTAGGGTTAGTTTGAAGGTTAGGGTAAAGCTAAAGGGGAGAGTATATGTTAGACTTAGGGTTAGATTTGGTATTATACATAGGGATAGGGAGAGGGTTAGGATTGGTGTTAGGGTTATAGTTATAGTTAGGGTTGGTGTTAGACGTAGGATTAGGGTTAGGGTAATACTTAGGTTTAGGGTTAGGGTGGACATAGGGTTAATGCTAACTTTACCCCTAACCTGACCCTAAGTCTAACACCAACACTAACCCTAACCTTATGTCTAACAGCACCCCAAACCTAAATTTATGTATAACACTGTGTCAGGCAGGGTTCTCTTCGAGAAATAAAATTCAGGACACTAGTAATTCTTTTTATATATTTATATATTGAGAAAGGTATATAAGATAAGAAAGAAAAAGTTAACTATAAAGCAATAGAGATTGCTCGGTGCAACTCGCTTGCATGAGGCAACTAGAAGACTGGCAGTGCTTCAAATCTTGAGGGCCGCTGAGTAGTCCTCTGTAGAACAATCCAGGCTATCTTGTTACAGGCAGCAAATGGCAGAGCAGGTTGTCAACAGTCAGCCAAATGACAAAGTCCAACAGTCCCCAGCTCAAGAGATGTATATCCCAGGAGCATGGCGAAGTAGGGCTTGAAGGATCCTTAACTCACAGCAACACAGTCCACGAGTAGGTGTCCCAGGGGTAGTGTTGTTTGGAGGTCGAGGCACAGGATGAACAAGGCAGCTCTCTGGTCCGAAGATCCGGAAGCAAGAGAGAGGGCGGGACTTGCCGAGCCCTTCCTATCTCTGCCCTTCAATTCATCCCGCGTGTTCATTGGCCGTGCTGTCACAACAGACTCACCAATCTTCTGTGGCCATGTTGGCATAACAAACCTACCCATCACAAACACCAACCACAGCTCTAAACTCCAATGCTAAACTTAATGCTAACCCTATCCCCAAGTCCAACCCTAACCCTAACTCTAAACTTAACCATACCCCTAGCCCTAAGTGTACACCAAACATAAACCTAACCCTACCCTAAACTTAACACTAACCCTAATCCTAAATTTAACACCAACCCCAACCATATGTCTAACAGCAAACCAAACCCTAATCCTTACTTTAACCCTAACTCTAAGTCTAACCCTAAATCTAAAGCTAAGTCTAACAATAAAGCAAACCTTAGTTCTAACAGCAATCCAAACTCTACCCCTAACTTTAACACTAAGACTAACCCTAAGTCTAACACTAAACCTAAACCTAACCTTACCCTAACATCAACACCTAAGCCTAACCCTAAGTCTAACACCTATCCTAACCCTAATCCTAACCCTAAATTTAACACTAAGTCTTACCGTAAATCTATCCAACCCTAACCCTCTCCATATTCCTAACCCTAACCCTACACCTAACACTATCCCTAACTCTACTACTAAATCTAAAACTACCTCTAACTTCAAACTGAACCCTAACCATAGACTAAGTATAGCACCAACTCTAACCCCGTGTATAACTCTAACTCTAACTCTAACTCTAACGCTAACGCTAACTCTAACTCTAACTCTAACTCTAACTCTAACCCTAACCCTAACCCTACCCTTAGGTCTAACATTAAATCTAAACCTAACAATTCTCTAAACCCAATGCTCAACCTAACCCTAAGTCTAACCCTAAAGTCTAACCTTTACCATTACCCTAACCCTATCCCTCACTCTAACTGTAACCCTACCCTAATCCCAAGTCTTACCCTGATCCATGATTGTACAATCAGAATTATTTTTGATATGTTTTAAACTTTTAATTTTATGGTATACAAATTATATGTCAATAAAATAATTTTAGAAAATAAGGACAAAGAAGCAGGGGTTTGAACAGAATTTCAGATTTTCAGTGGAAGGCAAAATTTCCAGAGATCTTTAGTTTGAATGAAGTCCAGAATCTATCACTTTCTTTAAACATCAATTCATGAAGCAAAACTATTCCCTGAAGTCTGCTTTGAATAAAAAAGCAGCTTACCTTAACAAACATATCTACTTTCAGAATTGTGCTCTTTAAAGAAATAATTATCTATATGAGATTAAATTGACAATAGTAATTTGAAAGACTTGAGATAGTATAAATTGAGATAGTGAGTAAAATTGATAGGAGATTATTTCAGAGAAGATATATGAGAATGTGTGAACAATATGAATAATGCAACTAGTGGACATTAATTTATATATATTATAGTGTATGACTCAAAAATGATCTAACTGCATGCTGCATAAAAGATGCAAGCTTTATTTACAAATATATTGCTAGTTTGAAAGAAATATGGAAAAAGATATGCCATTTATATAGCAGCAAAAAGAGATTTGGAAAAAAAAGAGATTTGGATTAGCTATACTTATAATGAACAAAATAAACAAACAATTTTTATGAGAGATAGAAATGACAATTGCATATTCCATCAAGAAAATTCTACTGGATATACTTGAGTTATGGAATGATTTATTAATCCCAATCAATAAAAAGAAAATTATATATATATATATATATATATATATATATATATATATATATGAGAGAGAGCAAATGAAGCAAGCATCTCAGTGCTGGTTTGGGTCTTCAAGTGGCCCCTTCAGTGCTCTGGTTCCCTTAATGTTTCTCCATTATACTTGTCAACAGGAATGTAAAGTAGGGAGTGTGTCCCACCTCCAGGAAGGAAGAGAGGAGTTCCCCAAATCCTCAGGAGAAAGCCATGCCCAAACAAAGGCCTCATTGGCTATGACCTGATTGGCAGACTAGACTCCACCCCTTCACTCAAGTTGGCAGATTATGCAACTGCCACAGCCTTAAGGCAAGGTGCCTCACAATGAAGAGAAACAACTGAAGGTTTATAGAGGTTCCAGAAGAAAAAGAAACAAACAAACAAAAAATCCACAGAAAGAATAATCAAGAAATCCTGGAAGACAATTTTGCTAACTTCATAAAGGATAAAAATGCAACTGTCTAGGAAACTAAGAGTCCTACAATCAGGCTGGACCCCAAAAGATAAAGAATTCAACGAGAGAAAAAATATATCCAAGCAAACCAGTCACATACAAAGAGGCAGAAATTAGAATAAGACCAGAATTTTCAACAGAAAGCCATTCTGGCAAGAAGACAATGGAGTGGCATATATAAATGCTTAAACAAAGCAAAACAAAAACCTGTTAAATAAGAATCTTATAGCCAGAAACACCATTCCCCAAATATGAGGGAGACATAAAATTATTTCTTGATCAAGGCAAATTAAAGGAATTTGAAAAACAAGGATGCCACTATAAAACAAACAAACAATAAAAATCCTAAATGGAATAGTAACATCAATCAACATAAGCAGCAGACAAACATGAGACCAATATGCAAGACAACTCCTCACAAAAGCCAACACTCTCAAAGCAATATCCCAAATAACACAGAAATATAAAACAATAAAGAAACACAGACACACAGTCAAAATGACATCAACAAACATATATGTGTGTGTGTATATATATATATAAACTCATTAAACGTTAATGGATCAAATCCTCTTGTAAAGAGACAAAGAGTAGAAGACTGAACAAAAACAAGACTCATCAACATGCTGCTTACAAGAAACTACCTGAGTTACAAAGACAAAAAATAGCTAAATGTAAAGGTTGGATAGAAGTATTTCAAGAAAAAGGCAACAACACCAAAAGCAGGTGTGGCAAAATCTCTTAAAAATAGACTCTAAGGTAAATAGCATAATGAGAGAAAGTAGTGGTCATTACATAATGATTAAAGGAAAAATAGACCAAGAGGACATAACTATAATAAACATATGTGCCCCCAACAAGAGGCTCCCAAATTACCTCAATCAAATCATTACAGAATTGAAGGGAGAAATAATGCAATAATAATAGTAGGAGGCTAAAACATTCCATTCTTAAGGAAAGATAGATCAGGAAAGAAACCCAATAAACACACAAGGTAGCTAAACAACACAATCAATGCTACCTCCTAGATATATACAGATCCCTCCATCCAACAGCAGAACAATATACATGAAGAGCAAAGTAGAAATAATTGAATTAGAGAACAAAACAAAACAAAAATCCAGAGGAAAAAACAAGGAGACAAAAAGTTGGTTTTTTGAAAGGATTTAAAAAAAATGACCTCCTCTCTGCGGTATGGATAACGGGGAAGTGGGTGAAAGGATATATTGGATAGTGTACAATGAAAAAATAATGACAATTTGTACATTGTAAAGGTGGAGAGGGAGGGGAAATATGGGGAACTGGTACTGGGGGCATAGGTAGAAGAAAGTTGTTTTGAGAATGATTGTGGCAACAGATGTACAAATGTGGGTTGCATACAATTGATATATGTATTGTTCATGATAAGAGTTGTATGAGCCCTCAATAAAATGATTTATTAAAAAAATGACAGACATGGTTCTTTGAAAGAATTTTTTAAAATGACAGACTGCAGGCAACTATAACAAACATAAAACAGGTGCAAATACCTAGAATTATAGATGTAAAGGACACATCACAACACATCCAAATTAAGTTAAAAGAATAACAGCACATTTTAAAAAAGATTGTATGCCAACGTTATATAATTTTAGAAGAAATGAGCAAATATCTAGAAATTCACCATCTACCAAAAGTAATGAAGAGTTGTTAAAAAAAGAACTCAATTGACTCATCACAACACTTACAAAAAAGACTCATTATTTGAAGTAAACATACTACTGATACCAAAACCAGACAAAGACAGAAAACTACAGACCAATAAACTTCATGAGCATTGATGGAACATTTTGCAATAAAACTATGGGCAATAGAATCTAACAGCATATGAAAAAGATAGCTCTGTGGCCCATGAGCTTGGCAGTTCAAATCCAGCGACAGCTCTCCAGGAGCAAGGTTGGGTAGCTCCCACGACCACCAGAGGGCAGTGATGCCAAAAAAAGAAAAAAGATAATTCACCAGTAGCAAATGGGATACATACCAGGGATACAAGGATGGTTCAATATTAGAAAAACTGTCAATGCAATCTACTACATAAACAAGGTAAAGAACAAGAACCACATGATCATAACAGTGGATGCAGAAAAAGCACTTGAAACTATCCAGCATCAATTTATGATAAAATACTTAACAAAATTGGAGTAGAAAGGAAAAATTTCAACATAATGAAGAAGAAAAACTAACAGTCAACATCACACTCAAAGGGGAAAAAAAATTGAAAACATTTTCCCTGAAAACAGGAATAGACAAGGATGCCTCCATCACCACTCTTATTCAACATTGTACTGGAAGTCTTAATTAAAACAGCTAGATGAAAGAAATTAAGGGAATACAATTGGGCAAGGAAGAAATGAAACTATTGTTATTTGTAGGTGATATGAATATATATAGAAAACAAAATAGTCTTCAAAAATTGTTGGAAATGAGCAAGGAAATTAGCAAAATGTAGCAGGGTACAGAATTCAACTGGATTTCTGTATACCGGTGAAGAAATCTCTGAAAAAGACAGTAAGAAAGCAATACAATTTATAATAGCCACACAAAAGATGAAATAATTAGGAATAAACCTATCAAAGAGTGAGAAGGACTTGAAGTACTGGTTTCTTTTGTGGCTTCATTTTGTGACATCATGTTTATTTTTTATACATACCATTATCTCTGCAATTCTGTCTAGATAAAATAGGCTGGATGAACAGTCTGGAGGAGAAAACAACCAGACTGATGGTTTGGGGGTGGAAGACCATGGGAGATGGGGAGGTGGGAGAAAGGAGGTGGTGTTGACTACCCCAGGGACAAGGAAACAGCAAGACATCCAAAATCAGTGGCAAGGTGATTGTGAGAGAACTGATAGGGATTTATCAAGAGTAATGTAACAGAGAATAAATACTGAAATCCAAATGGAGGCTGAGCATGATAGTGGGACAAGAGGAAAGTTAAAGAAAATTGAGGAAAGCACTGCAGGGTAAAGGGCATTTATAGAGGTCTAAATACAGGCATGTACATACATGAACATATTTATATGTTATAGTAGGTAATTAGATCTATGTGCATATTCTTATAGGGTTAGTATTAAGAGAGCAGATGGGCATTGGACCTCCACTCAAGTACTTCCTTAAAGCAAGAACATTTTGTTCTATTAAATTGGCATTCCTTGATGCTTACCTTCCAACACGATCACTGAAAACAAAGGTGTTCATAAGCAATTGTGGTGAAGAAAGCTGATGGTGCCCGGCTACCAAAAGATGTAGCATCTGGGGTCTTAAAGGCTTGAAAACAAACTAGCAACCATCTTGCTGAGAAGCAAAAATGCCCACGTGGAAAAAGCCCACCAACTTGAATGACTACCAGGTGTCAAAGGGATCAATTATCAGGCTTAAAAGAACTAAAAATCATAACATTGCGTGCCCACCTTTCTGGTATTATCGCTGATGGCAAATGTGTGTATAAGCAAATGTGATGAAGTAAGCCGATGGTGCCTGGTTATCAAATGATTATGTGGGGTCTTAAAGATTTGAAAGTTAACAAGCAGCATCTAGCTGAGATGCAACAAAACTCACAAGGTGTCGAAGGGATCAGGTATCAGGCATCAAAGATTAAAAGTTATATCATTATAAATGAGGGGGAATACAGATTGGGGAACCAAAGCCCATCAATAGGTGAAGTGACATCCTCTTATAGAGAAGATGAGCCAGTCAAGGTATAGTGTAGCAACAATGAAATATGCAACTTTCCTCTAGTTCTTAAATATTTCCTTCCACTCACTATCATGATCCCAATTCTACCTTACAAACCCAGTTAGACTATGGGATGTATACTAGAGTTGGAAACATGGGGAATTCAGGACAGATGATCCCTTCAGGACCAATGATGATAGTGGTGATGCCAGCAAGATGGAGGGAAGGTGGAGTAGAAAGGGGGATCCAATTGCAGGGCTCTACATATAGCCTTCTCCCTGGGGTATGGGTAACAGGGAAGTGTGTGATGGGACACATAGAACAGTGTATGATATGACAAATCAATGACAATTTGTAAATTATTAAGGGTTCATGTGGGAGGGAGAGCGGGGAGGGAGGGGAAATATGAGGAACTGATACTGGGGGCCTAAATAGAAGGAGGATGTTTTGAGAACGATGATGGCAACAAACGTGGTCTGCATACAATTGATATATGTATGATCATGATGAGTTGTATAAACCCCCAATAAAATTATTTAATAAAAAAATGTATTATTGGAAGTGATCTCAGCCTGAGCACTATATAGTTGGTGTGCCCAAAAAGAGCCTGACTTAAGCTCTCCCGAGATGACCAAGCAGCTAGCCTATGACCTGAAGAAAATGTGAACAAAGCAGAACTCACCATAGCCACGCAACCCAATTACCTCTCAGTTCTGCAAGCTTTCAAGAAGGCCCTGCTGCTGATCACGCAGGTGGAAGAGCAGGCTGGCAAAGAAACCAGCAGCAAGAAATAGCCCCAGTGATGACTGCAAATAAATTTAAAATTTTAAAAATCATGGAAGTTTCCCACAAACTTTTTGAAACCCTCTTGTATATCTGTTACACAAATTTTGTCTCTTCAATTATTTACAGGTTTAAGTCTTATTGACAGCAATTAGAAGAATCTGTTTGCAAGCTAACATTCCATGACCATGTAGTTTTTCCATCACCCTTACCCTCTAACACCCACTTTCTATATACTGACCCTAGTATCCACTAGTAAACTTTGATATCTGTTAAAAATGTATTATTATGTATTATGATTCAATATAAGGAAAACCAAAATTCTTACAACTGGAGCATCACAACAAATAGGGAAATGGATGAAGTGTCGGGGATTTTTGTTTTGCTTGGATCCACAATCAGTGCACATTGTAGCTATAGTCAAGAGATCAAAAGATGAATTGTATTAGGTACATCTGCTGCACAAGACTACTAAAGTATTGAAATTCAAGGATGCTACTATGAGGATCAGGCTGCAACTGACACAAGCTATGTTATTTTCAATTACCTCAAAAGTTTGTGATAGTTGGACATTGAATGAAGAAAAAGAATCAATTTGAGTTCTCAAAATAACATTTGAGTTACAAAATATTAAAAGTACAGCTAAAAGGACAAACAGATCTGATTTTGAAGAAGTATGACATGAGTATTTAATTTCTTGCCTCCTTGAAGGCAAGAAGTTAAATACATATTTTGGACAGGCTGTCAGGAGAAACCAATTCTTGGAGAAGGACATCATGTTTGATAACCTGGAGAAGTAATGAAAAAGAGGAAGGTCCTCAGTGAGTGATGTTGACACATTGGCTGTAACAATGGCCAAGGAATAGGAATAATTGTGAGGATGGTTCAGGACTAGGTAATGTTTTGTTCTATTGTACATAGGGTCACTATGGTTCAGAACCATTTTGATGACACCTAATGCCAACAAAAACAACAAAGAAAAAGAGATTGATGCAAAGAAAACTACAGACCATTGTTAGAAGAAGTCAAAGAAGACTAACAGAAATGGGAGAATATTTTGTATTCATGGATTAGACTTACTTAATATTGCCAAAATTTCCATTTTACTTAGCCTGATGGTGCCATTGATATCATTTGGCCTGCGATCCTTATGGTCCATGGTTCAGAACCTCCAGCAGCGCAGTGGGAGGAAGCCTAGGATTTCTGTGACTGCAGTCACAGTCTCAGAAACTCACAGGGCACCCCTATGAGTTGGCAGAGAGTTTGGCTTTTATGATTTTTTAAATCTATATGCAACAAAATCCTGATATAAATCCCAACTTAGAAAAGCTAATTACTAACTTCACATGGAGATCGAAGAGAGCTGGGATAAGCAAAGACCTCTTTGAAAAGAAGAACCAGGTTGGAGACTTCACACTACCTGACTTCAAATCTACCACATATCCACAATAGTCAAAACAGTCTGGTACCTATGCAATGACAGATGCATAGATCAATAGCGCAGGATAGAAAAACCCAGAAATAAATTCATCCACCTAAAGAAACCAGGCTTTGTTGAAGAACCAAAAACAATGAAATAGGATAGGGGTAGCCTTTCAAAAAATGCTGTTGGAAAAATTGGATCTCTGTATATGGAAAATTAAAAAAAAATTCTTGCCTTATCACAAACCTCTCTCCAACACTAGATGGGTTGAAGATCTAAATTTAACCCCCAGAATCATCAGGATGATCAATGAGAAAATTGCGATAAACTCAAGGATCCTATTGTAATAGGGCAGACACATTTGTGCACATAAGATTCAAAAAATTGCCTTTCATTCAAAGAGTCAAACAAAAGCCCAGAGGTTGGGGAAAATTTTAAAAAAAATAATGGCAAAATGGACAAAGGTCCAATGATCAAAGTCTGTTGAATTCAGCAAAATCTCACTAGGACAATAACAAATGGTTCAATTAAAAAGTGGACAAAAAGACAGCCAGTTCACCAGAAATGACACTTAATAGGTAGCCAACACTTGAGGAAATGCTTTCATTCACTAGGCATCTGTGAGATGCAAATTAAACAATGATGAAGTATCATCTTACACCTATAACCTTAGCCCAAATTAAAAAAGGAGAACAATGAATTGTGGTGATGGTGTGAAGAGATTGAAACTCTTCACAGTGCTGGTAGACTTATTAGTACATACTATCATTGTGGAAAAAGATATGGTGATACTTGAAGAAAACTGAAAGTAGAAATACCATATGACTCAACCATAACTCTGCTGGGCATACAACCCAAAGAAATGAGACAGACAGAAAAGGGACAAAGTCAGAAACTGTCCAAATGCCCATCAGTAGGACAAATTAAAAACCATGATATATAGAGACAATGGAATACTATGGATTCCTCAAAAACAGTGAAGAGACCATAAAACACTAATGACATGGATGGACCTGGAATCCATTATGCCGAGTGAAATGATCAAATCAGAAAGGCACAAATATTGTATGAGACAATTACTATAAACATAAATGCCAAGAAAAAGACGGGCTTCTGTTTTCAAGTAATTTAATTCCAAATTCCCACACAATAAGGTAGTGTGCCTACTTGGAGCTTATGAACAATATACCATCACCTTATACATTCATCTTAAAAACTATTAGGCAGCAAAGGCCTCACTGCAGCCGAATTAGTTTTCCAGGATGGGGAGAGAAGGGAAACAGGAATCATGTCCAGCCATATAAAATTATTCTGCAGTCACCCGAAATGAATGGACCCTTCTCAAGAGAGATTGGTGAACCTTACTGGAAGCCCAAGTCAAGAATAGGCAGAGTGGAGAGCAAGTCTGTTCTGGAAAAAGCACCTACAGTTTTGTCCATTGTATCCATTGTTATTAGCTCTTTATTTTACTCCAACCTCTTCTGATATACCGCCCCCCCCCCCAAAGAAACCATTAATTCAGTTACTGCCTCTCTCTATTTACCTATTGTGTACATATATTAGGCAGGGTTGACTAGAAACAAATCCAGAGGCACTCATAGATGCATAAGAAAGAGCCTTGTGTCAAGAAGTGGTTGTATATCAAGCAAACAGCCCAGGCCATTCCACAGCAAGCCCAGAAGTCCTATACTGGTCCTTAAGTGTGATAGTAGACCATAAATCCTTCCCCAGACTCACAAAGCCACGAAACATGATACAGAATGCAGGAAGATCACAGGCCAGTGGATGAAAAGTCTTATGAATCCAATGGCAGTGGATACTTCACAAGGCTTGGCCAGGTCTCAGCATGACTCATCAGCATGAAGGGGAAGACAGAGAGAGAGTGGCCTACCTTCAGAGAATCATTTATTTTGGTGGCATGTCTAAATTAGGTAATCACACTGTGACTTGATTGACAGGCTAGACTCCATCCCTATACTTTTACGTATGAAGCTGGCATGTAGTTTTATAACTACCACTCCTATCCTGAATTTCAAAAATACAAAATGGAAAGACCACAACAAAAATAACAATAACAAAATAAAACAGAGAAAAACTTCAATGAAAGTTGAAAATATTAAACATGAACAAATTAAAAATGGATCACGAGCGAGATCAAATGATAAGGCATTAAATTTTAACCTGACTACATCTGCAACAACCCACTTTTCAATGCATTCTGCATTATTACAATGTTATTCATATTCCTGGTCTATGGTCAGAAAGGATTAACCAGAGGTTTAATCCACATGTATTTCCCCTTTGTTTTGTTATTTAAAATGAGACAAATTTTAAATAATTGTACCACAGGGAAGATTTAATGGTAAAATATTACATTTTAACCCAAATATACCACAATCAACTTTATAATGCTGTATGTCTGATTACATGGCTATTCACATCCTGCAACTATGACCAAAGGAGTCACTGAAGGCTTAATCCTGCAAATGGATTTTTGGCTTCCACTGTAATCCATAGCCTTCTTCAAAGCAGGTATTATAGTATATGAGGGCATACCCTTCTTTAGATTTAGATTATAATATGTGTATTTATCGTCCTTGGATCACACAGACTGATGTGCCTCTTCCAAATGGACTTCATTGATGCCTCACTTAGATGGCTGCTTATTTTAAAACCAACTTTTAAGACCCCAGATGCTATTCTCTCCAGTAGCTGGCCACCATCTTGTTTCTTTGCCAAACTTTGCTATAACACCCATACCTTCAGTGATCTCTTCCTGAGGGTGAACACCAAGCAGGAACATGTCATAAGAACTAATTGTTCTTGTACTGGGGCTAGAATTAAGCAAAACCCCTTAATCCTTCGTGCATCTATGGATTCTTCATGTCTCTGGGTAATTGCAGCCTTAATCTAAGAATAATTAGTTCTTTAATCTAAGACTAATTGGTTCTGCTCAATACCTAACCCCATGAAGTGATCATTGAAAATATGGGTGCTATAGCCCAGTGAAGACAATACATGAAATACTGGTACCCTGGGTCTGAAATGGTTGTCTTCAAATAAGTAGCCATCTAAGCGAGACCTCGATTAAATCCACGTGGAAGAAACACAAATAATTCATGAAAACTGGCTATATGAAGGAGAATGTGGCATCAGATTTGGAGGAAAATTTATTAACAAATTTGATTCATAAATGACACTACTTTGCTTAGAAAGCATGGAGGATTTGAAGCATTCATCGAAGGAAATAAAAGATTGCAGCCTTTTTACTGGGAATTATAAGGTATATTCAGATTTCAGAGAGGTTAAATCGAAAGATTCAGCATCTCAGAAATGAAATACTATATACTGCAGTTATAGCCCAATGATGATTTTCTACAATTGGTATTATGAAATAAAAATGTATCAACATTTTTGTACTTCTTGTTACATAGTCCTAAATTATCTCCCAGAAAGTTTGTATTAATTTGGACAAGTTATTTTGTCATATCTTTGTGAGCTAAAAATATATTAATAGCTTTATAGAAGAAAGAATGATTAGAAAAATTTCAGTGAGATGTAATTATTTTATAATATGGTGATAAAGCCATTTGGACTTAAAAAAAAGATTGCAGCCTTTAATATGGATCATAATTCCATGTAAAGCAAGTTAGTCTTTTCAGCTGACCCAAGACCATGATAAATAGAGGGAAGATATATGGTGTCAAAGGTTTCATGTTATTTGGATCCACGGTCAATGACCATGGAATCAGCAATCAAGAATTCAAATGACACAGTACATTGGGAAAATCTGCTGCACAAGATCTCCCTAAGTGTCGAAGAGTGCATACACCACTTTGAGGTTTAAAGGTCACCTGACTCAAGCCAATGTATTTTCATTTGCCTATATCATGTGAAAATTGAACAATCCACAAGGAAAGCATCAGAAGAATCGATGCATTTGAATTATGGTGTTGATGAAGAATATTGAATGAGTCGCTCACTGCTAGAACAATAAACAAATATTTCTTTATAGAAGTATAGTTATAATATTCCTGAGAAGCACTTCATTTCACTTTCTTGGAACATGTTATCAAGAGAGACCGATCCCTGAAAAAGGACATCATACTTTATAAATTAGAGGGTTAATAAAAAGGAGGGCGACCCTTGATGAGATTACTCGACACAGTGCCTGCGAAAATATGCTCAAGTTGTTCAACCAGACACTAAGCTCATGTCTGTCTCTCTCTAAAATCTGGTCTAGAGATGCTCTCACCTCTAGACACTGGCAAAGTGACATCAGTTAGCAGGGTGACAGGGCTAGCTTTCCCTGTAGACTGTTCCCAAGGACCTCCCTCAGCGTACAGAGGAAATCTTGCAGGTTAACAAGAATGGAGCCATGCCACTGGCCTAAGAGAAGGCAGTAATTGAAGCCTGAGGAGATCAGGCTGGTGAGGCTTTTTTCAACAGTGGACACAGTATAAACTCTGGGTGCCTGACCACCAATTGTAAAGAGGAGCACCGCTATGAGAAGTCAGTCAGCAGTGTAAGTTTTGCTGAAAAACCAGTCAGTAGTAGAAAATCTACCATCAGCTGTGTGAAAAGCATTAGTTTTCATCCATTAGGGCTCATGATGAACTGAAATGCCTTTCTGAACAATCATACATTTACAATATTGTCCTGTTTCTTACTTTCGTCATAGCATGACAAGAACTTATAGCTGAAAGGCCTGAAGTCTTCTGTACCTCCTGCTAACATTCTTATTGTTTATCCTCTAACTTATTGTCTCCATACTCCCCTTCGACACACACACACACACACACACACACACACACTCAGATGCAGGCTAGTCTTGCAACATTCAAGTCAGCCTCTGAGGGGCTTGCCTAGTATACCTGGGGTTATCTGGATACAGGGGATATGGTCAAAGCCATATCATATAGTCAATTGTTGTTATGATAAAGTCTCTTTTCCAGGTAGACACAGAACAGCTGCCCTAGTCCGGGGGAGGGGGGGAGATATTGTGTAAGCCAGTGCCCAATAGTTGGAGGACGACTGCATTCTAATCATGATTGCCTTATATCTTCCTTGCGCTAGCCACTGTGCAGTCTTTGCTCACTGTGATCTCAAATTACCCCATCTTTCAAACATGTAGCAACAAGGTAATTGTTACTCCACAGGTATTTACAAGTAATTGTTACTCCACATAAGATAAAATAAAATTTTTAGCAAAATATACATCTGTAAATGTTCTTCTTTGCAGGAAGTTATAGGAAGCATAATGAAGTTGTTAGTCTACATAAAGTTTTATTCTATAATGTATTTATAAAGATCCAGTCAAATTAGACAAACTGATTTCTGTTTTCCAGTAATAGAGGATCAGCATATATACAGAAAAGCAATACATTTAGTATGCTCTTCATCTGTTTTTATCTTGGATTCCACACAAGAGTTCTTGCTGTATAAGAATCCAGGTCCTTAATGCACATGTATCTAGGGGTGGTGGGGTGAATTTTTGTGGTTCACAGGCTTCTTGGTTCACAACTCACCAAATCTATAAGGTGAGAGCAGAGTGTATGGAGGTAAAACAGGCTGTGACTGTAAAGGGCTTTGTAAATTGCAGGTTTCTCAACACATGTAGCTACAGCCCCTCACTCATGATGACCACATGAAAAATAGGACAGAACACATCCCTACCATGCACATGCCAGTCCCATAGTAAGTTGTAGTTTAGACCATTGGAATACATGGGCTTTTCATAGGCTGATATTTTTCAAAGTAGTTTTCCAAGTATTTCTTTCTAGTTACTAAAGTCTGATTACCTCAATAAGTTTGTGGAAAGCATTTTTTTTTCATTTGATTTCCCCAGGAACTTTCTGTATCTGCATACAATAATCAGTAGCTTCATTGGTCATAAATTTAACTCAAGTCTCCTGCATACAAGGTGAAAATTTTACAACTGCTCCTTGCTTTAGTTAGCTGACCTGTAAGGGAGAAGTTATGTTTTCCAGGGAATCTAACATCTCGGTGACATGAAGTTGCCACCATGACTTCGCTTGATGTTTATAGAAGCACCAATAGTGGGGAAGAGTGAGCTCATGACCCCTTGTTAGAGACGAAAAACAAAGCTTCTATCAAAATCCTGTTAAACTGGCGGTGAACGTTGCCAGGTTCTCATTGCCATGTGTGCATACTTACTGCATAACTTACACTTGTGAAAACATGTAAGGGAAAAGTCCTGATGATGGACGGTAACAGCCAACTGATGATGATGCAGCTCTCAGACACAAGTGACTTTGAAACCGCCAAGAAAAGACAGACTCCACAGCAGTTGATAGAATGTGGCTGTGCAGGTAGGGGACATTCTCCTGAGATGACATACACTGGAATGCTTTTCATGTGGTTCTTTTTGTTTCCATTGTTCTCATGCCTTTGCTGTGTGAACTTAAGTTCTTTCATTGTGCAGTGCTCACTCTAGAGGGAACACCGATAACTAGGCAAAGCAAATGAGTAAATGAGACAGATGGCGAGAGTGGGGTATCAGTAGAGACTTGCAAGCTTTGGCCAAGTTAAATCTTACGTTGCAGTGGGTGTTTGGTCTCTTGAGAACATATTAGAGTTCTTAGATGAATGGTTGCCAGTTGGTGTCCATGAACACAAGTTAGAGTCCAAACTTACTCATGCCTTAGGAGCCTGTGATCAGTTTTCCTTGCTCTGTTCTCCTGAATGATGAAGGAGAGCAATGGGACATTTCAGAGGAGGGGGTTGGTTATGCATTTAGGGAGTTACCTAGGGTGACTGAGAGCAGAAACAACCTAAATATCAGAGTTAAACTCTTTCTTTTTCTTTTCAAGAGAGAAGGGACTCTAGAACAGGACATTATCACTTTGATTGACAGGCGAACTTCCAACTTCTCTATTAGCATCTGAGTGCTTTAACCAAAAAAGGATGGTCACCTTATAATCAAATGGTTTCAAATGTTCTTTTGTCGTTGAACTTTCTGTTGTGAACTCAGTGAAAGCTTGCAGCTCAGATCATGTATTACATTCAATAATTAATTGAACTCATTCATTGAAATCTTCTCACTGTATCATCAGTTATCCAACCTCTTACCTGTTTGCTGTTTCCATTCTCCTTCTTTATTAGCTCTTGTGAATGTTATCCTGAGGTAAATATTGCCATTTTAATATTAAATGGGTGATTATTCTGAGATGTGTACCTCACGACTGCTATTGTTTCCCTTATATTCATGTCTTTTGTTTAGCTAAAAATCTGACCTCCTGGGAGGGTTATGAGTTCAGTTCAAGGTCTGAAAAGTGACTAAGTGTGACAGTATTGTAGGTCCAGCTCGTCTTTCCTACTAGTAAGCCTGGTCTCTTATGATTTTGAATATTGTTCCATATTTTTCTCCTACTCGATGAAGAATCTTCTAGGGTTATCCTTTTCAGAGTAGTTGGTAATACATCTGGACACCATCTAGTTCTCCTGGTTTCAAGCTTGTGGTGACAAATGCTGGCATGGTCCCTTAATCCATTGGACTAATTGTCTTCACATACATATCTTTCAATATTTAATACTTGTTTCCCTGAGATGAGGTAGATCAATAGTTGCACCTGATATGACTGCTCAGAAGTTTTTGAGATCCCAGTTGTTGCCAAAGTAGGACACAGAACATAGTCTTCATGAAATATGTTGTGCCAATTGACCTTGACATACCCCAAGATAATGCTTCAGAACCCTGAGGCAGAAGAACTCATTACCTCAATTTGGTCATATTTTAGAATTGTTCATAAACTTCTTTTTGTATGCTTTACCACATTCATAAATATATTTTCAGCTAAGGTGAATATATACATACAAATCTTTTCTGTCAAACTAGATTGATTTGGTGGTTTGCTTCTACTCTCTTTATACTTGCTTGGCTTATGTATCTATCAATATATATACTTATAATTACATTTATTGTAGGAATGTGGTGTATAACAGTATTTACCCCTGTTGCCTTAAGCTCTTGCAAACCTCCCAGAATTGTTCTCAGCCTCTTTCACTGCTTCCTAACTTCTCTCTCATTGTTTTTTGGTTCCCCTTCTCCCAAGTTGACAATTGTGGTTTCAATGCTTGGCTTTGCTTTTGTGTTTAAAATCAAGGTGGACAGCTAATAGTGGAGAATTTACTTTCACTTAATGGTTACTATGTTAATATCTAATGAATTCAATTTATAGTCCATGCCTCTTGAACCTTTTATGAGCCCTCCCAGGTAACATGGCAGGGTCAAGAACTCTAGCCAGAAATTTGGAAACTTTGGGTTGTATGTAAGAAGCTCTAGTGTTACTTTGGTGTTTGGGTGTATGTAAGAAGCTTTAGCCTCCTACGATGGCCTGGACATTGGGTTAATAATGACAAGAACAGTGGTTCAAGCCCAGTAGTTGTTCTGAAGGGAAAAGAGACTACGGTCTACTTTTTACCCCCTCAGACACCTTAAAAGAGGTTGCTATATGCAAGAACTAACTTGATGGTTTCATGTAAGAATCTAGCGGTCTTATAAAATCCTAGAAATCAGAGTAGCTATAATAGTCTCTGTGTTAGTCTGGGTAAACTAGAGAAGCAAATACACAAACAATCATATGTATATAAGAGTTTTAAGAAAGCATCCCAACCCATTCCAGTCCAAGCCCATGTCTGATACTAGCCCATATAACCAGTACCAATCTATAACACCCCCTTCAGACTCACGAAAAGCATACAATGAAGATCATAAGCCAGTGGGTGGAAAGTCTTAAGGATCCGGTGGCGGAGTATTAAGAGTGGCACATTCAATAATTACTTAATATAATTTTTGATATTTTCGAGTGCTCGGTTTATTCACAGAAAACACACATTAAACTAAACTCAAACTATAATATCATTTCAAACAGATATCAGGTAAAGACCTAGGGGCAACACACAGCATTATTATTTCAGAATCATGGTCCCAATAAACATTGCCTTCAGCAGTGCACTAACCCTGGTTAGAGTTGGAGAGAGCAGGAGTTGATGTCTCCTTGGTTCCTCGCACTCTGAAAAGTCACTGTCTCCACCCAGGTTTATATTGGCAGTTCAGTCAGCCCCTTGACATCATTCTGGTCTTATCGGGGTTCTCCAGATTTTCTGGGGTGGCTTCTTCAGACCACCTTTGATTCTTGACAGTGGCTCAACTTTTCAGCTGGGCCTAAATGTCATACTTTTTCTTCTCCAAAATGGAGCTTCTTGTGTTTGTTTCAACGTCTTGCAGGGTAGTTCAGCGTCTTAGAAGGAAGTTCTATGATGCACTCATTATGGGGTAAGCATCTCAGTGCGGCTGTGGGGCTCGATGTGGACTCTCCAGCTCCAGCGCTCTAGCATAATTCAACGTGTCTTGTCATCAGGAAGAGTAGGCAGAGAGCGAGTGTGCCCCACCTCCATGAGCGATTTATCTCCATCAAATACCCAAACGAGGTAGTCAAGCTGAGACCGGATTCACAGGCCCGACTCCACCTTGGGTTGAGGGTTGATAGAACAGCCACAGGAAGCAGAAATTTGTGAACTCCCACCACCACAAATTTAGACCAGAGCGTCCATGCAAATCACATTTGATTAAAACCTACTAGGTTTTTTTTTTAAAAGCACTAAAGCTATTTTGAATTCCCAGCTGTCACAAGTATTAGAAGACTGCATATTGTTTTTATATGTTTCTACAATGAGATCAATGATGGATCCCAGGAATGGTTTGCCTTTTGTCTGAAAATTCATTTATGTTAGCAGGAGATGAGTCAGTTAAGATACAGGGTAGGCGCTATGAAATATGCAACCTTCCTCTAGTTCCCATGCTGCCTCCCACCCACTATCATGACCCCAATTCTACCACATAAATCCAGCTAGACCAGGAGATGTACAGTGAAGTTGGAAATATGGGACACTTAGGACAGATGATCCTAGTAATAGGAGTGGTAATACTAGGAGGGTGGAGGGATGGAGGAATAGAAAGGGAGAACCAACTTCAGGGATCTACACGTAGCCTCCTCTCTGGGGCACGGACAACAGGGAAGTGATTGTTGGGACACATTGTACAGTGTACAGGATGAAAAAATAATTTGTAAATTACTAAGGGTTCAAGGGGAAGGGGGGTGATGAAGGGTAATATAGGGAGCTGATAATGGGGGCCTAGAGAGAGGGAGAATGTTTTGAGAGTGATGATGGCAATGGGTGTGTAAAAGTGGCTTGCACACAACTGATGTTGTTAGGGATTGTGATGGGAGTTGTAGGGGCCCCCCAATAAAATGATTCATTAAAAAAAGGGGGGAGGTGAAGGGAAAGGGGAGTGTTTTTTTTTTTTTAAAGAGGAGCTTGTACCAAGGGCTCAAGTGGTAAATGTTGGGAAATGTATGTGGAAACATGTGTGCAAATGTGCTTGATACAAATGATGTACTGAATGTTGTAGTAGCTGTAAGAGCCCCCAATAGAATTAAAAAAAAAAAAAAAAAAGAAGAGCCCTGAAAGCACAGAGCTGCAAGCCCTTGGCTGTTAACTGAGGGAGAAAGACGTGGCAATCCGTTGCCATAAAAATTACAGTCATAGAAACCCTATTGCACAGTCCTACTCTGTTAGGAGATGGATGAACTCCATGGAAATGGGTTGGGTGTGTTTTTAATCAGAGTTAGTTTGGCATTGCTCAACTACCTGATTGTACTTGGCAAATATGGCCACAAGATGGCGAAGTCAGCCCATGTATCATGGCTTTATTTTTTTCCTCTCACCCTTTTCAGGAGCTTATCAGAGTTTGAGGAAGCTCCACAAAAGGACTCCGCTGGACTTGGAAGGAGTAAGTGGTAGCTGCATCTAAAACATCCACAAGGAAAACAACATCTGCGGGATGCTGGGCTAGAATGAGGGTAAGGTGAGTGAGAAATTCAGCAAAATTTAAGTGCCCCCGGGCCTCACTAGAGTCCAAGTCATGAGTTACTGGATTCGGGATGTGTCTGTTAGAAGCAGGGAAGGGAGTTGGAAATTGTCCCACCAGAGAAAAAAAGTTTTTGATCTTTTGCAGGGTCCACACAAGACACAGCATAGACACAACCTTCAAGTCCCAGTTATGTGACCGAGGCACGATTTCATCCCAATTTCATTCCGAGTCTGTGTGTGGAAGGTGCCAAGCTGGTGCCTAGCTGAAGTCAAGGAGGCCACAGTGGGGCAGCTTTACTCCCATACAAATATGGAAGCAGTGAATTGTGTCATGTGGATTCTTGCCCAGGGTCTAGATCATCAGTTTTGGAGAACCAGTGCAGGTGTCACTGTAGCCTGTGAATGCTCAAAGAGGAGGCTGAAATGGAAAGCGGGGCGTGGAATCCCAGATGCCAGAGACAAAGGCATCTGACCCTTTTTAGTACATGTGCTGTCCAAGCAAGCACCATCTAACCCTTTTAAAAAATAGCTTTATTGATATAAAGTGCACATATCGTACACTTCCATAATTAAAATAAACCGTTGCATCACTTGTTGTCTCTATGCATCCATGCCTGTGTTTCATAAACTGGGAAACCTAACAAAAACAATAAAAAGCAAAATGAAACAGAAATGGTAATAATACAAGGACAAAAATTAAAAGAAAGAAAAGATGAAGAGCAATACTAAAAAAGCCAGAGAAGAAATTTCTGTCTGAAAGAAGCAAGAAATAATTAAGCCTACCACAAATTCAGGTTGAGATGACAGAGAGATCGACTGGTCAAGTATCAAATTATATCCTAGTTCAATCCATCATGATCAAGTTTACAATACTTGCTGTCTGACAGTAAAGCTGTTCCAATTGTCTGTGACCAGAGGGGATCGGCCAAGGGCTTAATCTGACTAGGTAATCTGAAGATGGTTTTTAGGTTCCGACTATCATCCTTAGCCTTCAACAAATGGAGTGTTCACAATTAAATCTCTGGTACACTTCCCTTCATGATATTTGGATTTTGTTATTGCCATCTTTGGATCATATAGGTTGGTGTGCTTCTTCCATATGGATTTATTTGACACAGTATTTTGATGGTTGTTTGTTTGAGTATAGTAAGCCTTTGAGACCCTGGACACTATTCCGTTGATGTACAATCCCATCTGGCTTGATCAACACAATTTGCTTCAGCAATCATTCCATGAAGGCAAGACTAGAACAGGACCATGTTAAAAAAGCAAACTGTTGGGCTGAGCCCCGGTGGCGTAGTGGTTGTGCGCGGGACTGCGGCCCACTGGGATGGAGGTTCGATTCCAGCTCCCAGGAGCAAAGGCTGGGCCTCCTACCCACCACCAGGGCAGTGATGCCTAAAAAAAAAAAAAAAAAAAAAAAAAAAAAAAAAAAAAAAAAAAAAA